>JADGMU010001377.1:0-29610 GCA_016920895.1 Vaccinium myrtillus | reverse complement strand
CTAATAGGTCACGCATTAATGGTTTCAAAATAGCTGGTTTTTAGTTTTTTATTATTCGGCAATGGGCTAATAGGTCACACGCATGCTCTGATTTGCATTCAAGGCATTTGTTAAAATGCATGGATTAAATAAAACTGATTAATCAAGGTCTGTATTCGATTTTTGTCACTACCTCCTCTTGATTTGATGTGGTCCTGTCTCTAATTCCTTCCCCCACCCCCACACACACACACACACAACAAACAAACACACACACACACACACAACATTATTTTACTTCATCATCTCTCGACTGTAATATAGTGGTTGTGAGAGTCCTCGTTGGATTATATAGGTAAGTCATTCGGTTCATTTGTTGGAGAGTTTTTAGATGTGAAGTTTGCAACTTTTAAAATTTATTTGTTTGTTTTTTTTCTACTATCCTCATGCTAGCATCGGTGTCAAACTATTGATTTGTGTCTATTGCAGCTAGAGATGTAAATACAGTTCCAAAATTGCATAGCTCAATTCACTCTTAAATGGAATCAAGTTGAATCTCAAGGTATGTCAATGTCTTTTAGATGGTACATTAAGTTCCCAATGTTTTTGTATTTATAATCCTATTCCATGATTAGGAGTAATGCGACCAAATGTAAAACCAAATGGTAGTGTGAATTAGAAGATGAATAGAGAAGAGAGTTCTCTACATGTCTTTACTTCAATTGCTTTTGCTCTGTTTTTTAGCTTTGCTTATTCTAGATTATCATGTGTAAGTCATTCATTGGCGTTATGCTTCATTGCTAAGTGCCTTAACCATGGGTTATGCATGGTAGCCTTGAATTTGGGTGGGTAGCCTTCGAGTTCATTGTCCGTACTGCTGGTACTTTCACAAAATATGAATCCCTATCTTTGTTTTGTTGATGTTATTCTAGGTTATATGGTGAAAATAAGTGAAAGGGTATAAACTCAGAAAGACAAGCATGGCCAATTTTGGCCAATGTCATTGAGCTAGTCACTCCATTCTTATTTTTATGTACTTGGCTGTTCAATTGATAAATACGTAGACTATGAAAAGGGAATTAAACTTGGAACTGAAGGCCTAATGGACCCTGTGTTGGTGCCAATGAAGCACAAATACATGCTTTTCAAATACACGAGCCTTAGGCTCCATAGAGGATAGGCCCCTGTTGATTTCTTTTTAAGTTTATGTGCTTGGCTGTTCAATCGATAAACCCGAGTATAGGATACATAGGTTCTAAGCACAAATATAGCCTACTGCCTATGTTTCATAAACTTGAGTTTTTTTTTTTTTTTGGGTTACTATGGAATGTGTATCCTATGCTATGAGTCTAAGACCTGATTTGCATTTCGACTTGGGAACTAAAAGGCAAATCAACCCTATGCCGGTGCAATTAAGATAAAAAAAAAAAAAAGCACATACAAGTCATGAGATTGCTATTTTATTCGTTCTATGTCAAAATTGGGGTAGTGGGAAATGGTTACATTTATTAGTGATCACAAAGGTTGAGTCAACAGTTCGTTGAAATGCATAGCTCCTAAATAAAGTGAATAAAGTTATTCCAAACTTAGTCGATTCCCCGTTGCATTTACCATTTGCGGCATGGGAGATTCCCGACCTAAAATTTTTGGAGACTGGATTGTAAATTGGTTTTTTATTGATGTCAAGATGACTTGATTTTTGTGGAGTCGATCAATGTTAATATAGAAAGTACAATGGTTTCATATGGTGTGATATAACTCAAGCCCATAGTCCTCTCATCTCAATCCAACTATAGCCCAAGTTAGTTTCCTTTTTTATGTCGTACCGTGACCTTTACTTTTTCTTTTCCTATAGATTGTCTTTTCATTGATCTTAAACTTCGTATTGAAGTACGCACGCTGCTACAGGTCTCTATATGCGCGTATATGGCACAGGTCCACGGGGACATGCGGGGACAGGTATTGGACACCCACTTGGAGTGTCCCTTAAATTACATTATTTTTTAGAGGGGGGCATGGGATGGACGTGTGTGTCCCATATATGCATTCTCTCTCTCTCTCTCTCTCTCTCTCTCTCTCTCTCTCTCTCTCTCTCTCTCCTCTTAAAATAAATTATTATTTTCTGTGTCCCGCCGTGTCTGTGTTAGTATCAGTGTCCATTTGTTTTTAATTCCCGTGTACATTTCGTATCTGTGTCGGTGTTTGTGCTACATACCTGTCATCTATATTTGTTGTCTTCATTATAGACCATGGAACAAGTCTATGTAGGGTTTAAAATAGTTGTTGCATGGCACTTCGGATAAAATAGGCCAAAGAAAGACAAAATTGGTTTGGAGGTCACATACCGATCTTAGACACTTACTGGCTGGACACGCGTGTGACACTCAAATCTAAATTGTTTTAAATTTTTCGCTACAACTATTTAGGTTTTCCATTTTGCGGGAACAGCTTGGATAAGCCGCGATTTTAAGTTATTGAGAGATTCCTTATGTATATGCAGTGTTAAGTTAAGGAGCGACTATTAGCCAGAGCATTGATAAAGATGCCTTTATTGGATTTTTTTTCCTACTATATTCTCCTTTGATAGTGTTTCATAAAGAAGCTCTCAAATTTAGTACAAACTTGGGTTTTAGAGATTAATTTCACTCTCTTTTCATATAATTTTACTACTTTTGGTTTTGTTTACTGCGATACAAGTTGAGATACTAAATTGCTCGAATGGAACAAATGGGTGTGAACGATAATAATGAATATAAGGGATATCGCTTGTTCTTTTGAGCGAGTTAAATGATGGAAATGCTTTTAATGCTGCTCTTAAGTAAGTTGCGTATTTCACTCACATTGTGTCTGATTGTTTAAAATAATTATTTTTCCAACATGACAGGTACGATGATGAAGTTTTCGTTCACTTTCAAGATTAGTTTTGGTGGGACTATCGTACGTGGGCCAGAAATAAAATATGAATGTGGACGAACAGCAGAATGTAGGGTTTGAAATTCCTAAATCGATGCGATGAATAATAATAATACGGAGAAACTTCTTCAAACTAAACGATAAAAGAACAAGGCACAAGATTTACGTGGAAAAACCCCGAAAAGGGTAAAAAACCACGGGAAGGAATCATGCACTAAATAAATGTGTGATTACAAGTAGACTTACTCGATGACCGTGTATCCTTACCACGAATCCTAAGCCCTACTCGCCGAATCCACGTACATCACACCCTTGCATGATCGCCACATCTTGAATCCTCAAGCCTTCCAAAAGATTTGCCTTTCAAACTCCACGAAAGGACTTTGATAGAGAAAAAGTTGTTGTTGGCGAATTAAACCCCTTGAAGATAATCACTAAGCATCCGGCCTTCAAAGATCTTCAAGGTGCATCCAAAAAACTCTCACAAGTATATTGTATGTGAATAGCCGCTCAAAAAGATGTATTCTCGTTCAGTTTTTCTTCAACCCTAATTGATATCATTATATAGGCGCACCTCGGTTGCTCGAGCAAGAACCAAGTTGCTCGAGCAACTAGCGAACAGAGACTTGCTTGACGAGTTGCTTGAGCAAGTTATGCAATACTGAATTTCATTAGCGAACAGGTGATTTGCTTGACAGGTTGCTTGAGCAAGTTCTACAATATTGAACCGACTTTATTTGCTTCCAAAAATACCTGACTAAATACTACCGCGCTCACAAACATTACATATTGAAGTGATTCCTTTCCACAACCTAAACAAACATTCTATAAAAATAAATACCAAAGATTACAGTGCCATAAAAAACAATACGATACACCCAAAAGTATATGTTTTGGGCATTGATTTGCCAAACCAAAGGAAGCTCGGCCTATTGGGCTGACATGGTTTCACCTGAGTCATGGACTTACTCTGAATTGTTACAAAATATTAGGGATTTCGGGCTTAGGGGCACATTTACTATTTACTACATGCAACCTAACCTTGGGATGAAGAGTACATTGGTTCCCTTAACTAATGATGGTGAACTACGTAACGCATTCGCCATTGGTGGTTCAAACAATGAGAATGATCTATTAGTTGATGGTGGGCACGAGTCAGGTGATGAGGAAGAAGATGATTGCCAAAATGGAGTTACACCACCGGAACTTCCATCCGAAGGACCAAGCAAAAGGTGTTTCTCACTTTATGCTTTAGTTTGAATTTGTAATTTACTCTTCATTATTTATTGCATTACTTGTCGTTCAAAAGGACAGTTGGGCCACTTCTTGGTCTTTGGGTTGACAATATATTTAATCCAATGCAGGAGTAAGAGGAAGAGGCTGCCTAAAAATATTCCCTCATCAATGTACCAAGATCAAAATGAGGGGCAGGGTAAGAGGAAAAAGCCTGCAGGTCCTTTCATTTATTTCAGGTACGGCCTTCAATTCAGTGACCTCCAATCCCTTGTAAATGGGGTAAATTCAAAAGTACTAATGGTTGTCCAAATTTGACCTTCTGTAGTGCCATATTACGCAAAGACCTCCATTACTCAGAACAGAATATAGATGATCAGGTAAGCATATATCGTTATACATGCCAAACAATAGATGTTTTCAATAAACCATACTTACCCACATGGAAACCAATCATGAAGGGCAAACATACGCTCACTCAGCAAGATATTGCGGATAAATGGAATAGCCTCCCAGAGCATGAGAAACAACCGTACATAGACATGGCAATGTTGGATGATGCCCATCAGTTCCCAAACGAGAAAGCTCCGAAGCCTAGAAAGGTGATTCGAAACTGAAATATATGTTCGTGCCACTTAAACTTTTTGAACTTATACATGTGTTTGCAAACGTGTACTTAAGATCTGATATGTTGCTTCATGTAGGTATATATTCAGAATCGAATTGCGTTGCCATCTATTGTCAAACTACTGAAAAAGTTAACCCCAGAACAACGGGAGGCTGTTACGAGTATGGGGTTGGGTGGAGTACTTGAACTTCACTGCACAAGGCTACATCATGATTTGCTTCAGTGGTTGGTTGACAAGTTTGATCCGTCACGGTGTTTGTTATGTGTCCACGGGCGTGAACTTGTTCTCACAATTACGGAAGTGCAGCGGTTGCTTGGAATACATGGGTCCGGGTCAGATATAATGTTGGCAGGATTCTCTGATCAAGTGTTCAAGAAGTTATGTTTGGACCTCAAGGTCGAGAAAGGGGTGATAACGTTGAAGGCTTTGGGTACATATTTGACCGACTGTAAGGATGTTACTCTTGAGTTCAAGAGGTAATTTGTATTGTACATGTTGGGGTCGTTCTTGTGTCCAACATCGCAGCCATATGTGACCGAAAACTATGTTCATGTTGTTTGAGATGTTGACACCCTCAACGGAAGCAACTGGGCAAAGTTAACACTTCAGTGCCTCGCCAATGGTATCAGGGAATCGAGGAGGACCGGACGTCGAACTCCAAACGGCTGCTTGTTTCTTTTGGAGGTACAGACCTTCTTGTTTTATTCGAAACACCATATTTTGACTATTATGCCACACCCGTCTCTTAATGGAATTTATGTATTGAATATGATCTTTTGGACAGTTATTTTACGTGGATCACGTCATTCCAACTACATGTCAAGTAGTGAGAGACCCGTCTACGACTCCCCTCGCTCACTGGGGGTCCAAAGAAATTGCCAACATTGTAAGACTCTTAAAAAATGGAGTTGACGGGTTTGAAAGGGACGAGGTATATATTACATTATTAGTATATAAAAATTAAATTATTTATGTTTGTCTTTCTATTTGTTAGTGAATTGTTTTACTAATCGTTACTGCCGTTAACAGGTGCGTGTAAACTTTAGAATGTTTGGAGAAGGAAATGAAACTTCACCCACCAAAAAGGGGGTGCCGCCGTTGGGAGACCTGAAAAAATCAAAAAAGGACAATGACATGGAAGTTGTTAAGGGAAAATTGGGAGAACTATTGGAAGCCGTCGGTAAGTTACAACAAGTAGGTCGGCCCAGTAACGAAGAGCTTCAAGTGCAGGTCAAAGATGGGAAAATGGTGGGGAACGTAGTGGAAAATAATAGTGCAAAAGGTGGGCAACACCAACATCCACTTTCTACCTTCGGAACCCCCTCAAAGATGGAGTTGAAAATGAATGAGGACATTCAAGTGCATGTCGAAGATGGGAAATTGGTGGGGAAGGTAGTTCAAATTAATAGTGGAAAAGGTGGTCAGCACCAACATCCACGCTGTACCTTTGGAACCCCCTCAAAGATGGAGTTCAAAATGAATGAAAAGATTCAAGTGCAGGTCGAAGATGGGAAAAGGGTGGGGAAGCTAGTTGAAATTAATAGTGGAAAAGGTGGCCAGCACCAACATCCACGATGTACCTTTGGAACCCCCTCAAAGATGGAGTTCAAAATGAACAAAACGAAAGTGCAAGACACACCAAATGCATGCACCACGCCGAAAACATGGCAACCTGTCCAACGTACAATACTGAGGGATGATATTGTGGCCCTATCAAGTGAGACAGGAAGTGAATTTGGGAGACATGTTACCGCAACTGTCCTGCCGAAAACAAAGAAGTTAAACAAGAATCCTTTGAACCATGAAAAACCACCAATGAAGAGAAAACCAGATGCTTTACCGAAGGTAGTACTTGAGGGACACAAGCGTCGGAGGAGGAAAACAAATGAGGCTGCACCTAAGCTCCAAGATGGGCCCATTGCCATCGACTCGAAAACGGTGCTCAATGCCAACCCTCACCACACTAGAGTTAAAGAAGAGCGCGTGCCAGGACCCCTAGTCCGTTCACCATATGTGCCACTACCAGTTCATGGAAAGAAAAAGCAATTGGATGCCCAGCAAAAGGGAAAAGACCGGCAAACTATTGACAATGTAACAACTTTTTGATGTGCTCCATTGTGAATTGAGTTTCTTTCTCCCACTCAAGTAGTTCGGATTGCGAGATTTCATGTTTCTAGTTTGTTTGACTTTAATTTTTGTGAAAGAACTCATGTGCTTCGACATTGTTTTTCAATTTCCAATAGCTGACTACCTGTTCATTTGTTAACATATTTACTAGAGAACGGCAGATCTTCGGTATGTTGAACATCGATGTCTATCAGATCTTGATCAACTGCTTGTTCGGTTTTGTTTCGATGCTGATGAATCCGTTGGGTATTGTTTCTTATGCTGGTCTATTTCATGTGTTCAGTCCATCAATTGACCTTCAATTTTGGACTTATCACACATTATGTGCAGGGAAATCATCGTCAATCTGGATCTTCATGGGAACCCCTCAGAGCATGCCAATCGTGGCGATATCTGGTGTTTGAAACCGCAAGAATGGATTAAGGATACAGTATGTCTTTTAAGTACTTTCACTTGTTGCCAATTTAAATTTGTTTATGTATCCATACACGTTCAAAATATTTAGAACATAAATGTAACGTGCTCATAATGGAATTATATGGTGTACTCATGCAGATTATTAACCTGGTGGTAGTTCAACTAATAAATCAACAGAGGGCTGATAATCCGGACCAGTGTCACACATCGTGGTACTTACCTACATACGTTGCGGTGAGTAGTGGATTTAAGTTGAATCTTTTTGAGTTCCAAGTAATGTGTATTCATAATACAAAATTTCAATGGGTTTTTCATAGCGTAAGTGGCTTGCTTGTACAAGTGAAAAGCAGTGCAAGGCTGAAATTAAAAATGTAGGGGGTGTAATTCCACGTCAGCCCGTATCACGTGCAGGCTTGGCTCGACCCTAAATCTGCAAGACAAAGAATAGGTTAGAGCACCCTTGCCTCTTGTTGGCAAAGGCCCTCCGATGCTTAAGTTAGTACTGGATTACTAATCAAGTCAAGAACACAATGCGTATAAATGGGTGTTACCGCGTACCTTTTGTCATGGTTATTGTCTTGTATTTATAGGTGTAGATATTCTTCATCTTAGGCATCTCGTGCCCCTGTTTCCTTTTCTTTTTAGGAATCCTTTCCTCAATAGGATTTTGCCTATTAAGAGATAACGTCCATATCCTGCTAGATTTCGTCTAGCAGAGGTATTTCTTTCCATATAGGATTCTTTCCTATATGTGGTATACTCCTAATCACGTTAGGACTTCCCATATTAATCCCTTTCTCTACGGGATTACTCCTTATCTCATAAGGAGTAGCTGTGGAATATTCTGGAATGTCTCACCGCCTTATTCATGGTGGTGCCGTGCTTCCACGTAGCTCGGAATAACCCGTACATAGCCCAGCTCATCACGCCGAGCTGATCCATGTATTCCAGAATGCTGTTTGAGCTGCATACGTAGTCTTCCTAGATCGGCCATACCAGGCCATCCCTTTACGCCTTTATGCCGAGCTAGTGCATCCTGATTTATTAGTCCACTTGATTACTCTGACCTTTCACCTGGCCAGTTCAGCTCGGCACAGAGATCACGGACTCCCTATGTGGTGCCGAGCCATTCACCCTCTCGTGGTGACTATTATTGGCACGTGCTGTGCCTAGTAGTAGGGTAATCAGTCTTTACCCTCTCCAATTGCTCCCCAGCTCTGCTGCTACTGTCATTCATCAGTAGTGCGCAGAGCACCAACGGTTCCTGATGCATCTCCTGCACGCTTCCCTCTCACGTGGGGAACAGGGTTATCCTCGCATTAAATGCGAAATGACCCGTTGATGGCTTGGATAAGTCCAAAGGACGATTCTGCTGACGTTTCTCATACGTCACGCTCCACTTTTATGGGGTTTCGGGCGGGATAATCATTACTTTTTCCCTCCCAAAACCTTCTAAACCCAAAAACCCCTCCCCTTCCCTTTCACTTCACACTCGTCAGAAGCAAAAGAGAGAGAGAAGAAAACGTCCTTCTGCCATTTTCGTTGGTCAAGCTTTCTGCAATCAGAAATCTTCTTCGATCTTCGTCGGGAAGCGTCTTCCATTTTCGTCGGAGAACACCGTTTTAGGTCCATCCTCTCCACGTAAGTGACCTTTCTAGAACTCCATTTCTATTTCGTGTTTGTCCTCTTCGTTGTTCCCCTCGTCTGTTCATCTTCTTGCTTCCTGGGTTTCAACTGAAGTAAACCCTGATTCCTACTTTCTAAATGGGAAGACACAGGCCCTTGTTAGTACCCATGAGAAGATTGTAGAGTTTCGTAGGACATACGAGATTCCCGCCGACGCACAATTCCGCTTGGGTCCGAGGACCTAGTAGTAGAGGGTCGTCGACAACACGATCTTCATCCCCCTGATCTTTATCGTGGAGGGTGGCCTTAGGTTTCCCCTTCACCCCTTCTTCCGCGAAGTCTGTTTTAGGTGTCAGCTGAATCCCAGGCAGCTATGTCCCAATTTTGTCAGGGTAGTCATGGGCACAGTGGCCCTTAATAGGCTGCTCGGCCTCAACCTCGACTGGTGGGACTTACACTATCTTTATAGTGTAGTCCCTACAGCCGAGAAGAATTATTACTTCAAAGCAAGGGATCCCAAGCATAAGCTTATCACTGATCTGCCGAACTCCTCTAAGGGAGAGGCGGACGACTTCCTTGTAGTCACCGGCAATTGGGAGCCTAGAGATGCCGAGGGGAAGACCATCGGCTCGGCTTGCCCCAGGGCTGCAGGAGGATTACGTTAGTATTACCTTTTCCCTGGTTGGTCTATTTCTTTACCTTCCTGGGATCTCTAATTTGATTATTGCTTTTGTCATGTTTGTTTTGCAGCAGCTAACCTCAATCACGGTGGCCGCATAATCCACGGCAAGCTCCACCGTGAGGATATCGCCAAGGCTCTCTGGTTTGACGGCTTTGAACCAACACCTGTTGGCCTTGGCCGTGCATCCCACCACCTGCTGGGTTATACCCCTTCTTACAGGGGCAACATAAGAAAAGAAGGAGAGCATAGATCTAGACACGCTTGGCCACCACCTTTTTCCGTGATTGCCACAGCCCGACCAGCCGACCGAGAAAGGACTCGTTCCCGCAGAGGCCGAGCTAATAGGAGGGTCACTCGGTCCCAAGCCCCTGAGGTCCTCCAACGGCAAGTCACCTTTGCCCATATACCCGAGATACCAACTGCCATCCCCATCCAGGAAGCCAGCACATCCGGGAGGGCGAGAGTAGAAGAAGAAGAGGAGTTTGAAGAAGAGGCATTTGATCACCGTGCAGTCGTTCAGTCTCTGACCGAGCAGGGCACCCGTCTCGCAGACTCAGACGATTCTCCAGGCTACTCTCCTTCTCCGGACCGAGAAGGTATGTCTCGCCGGCCTATCAACCTCCTCGACACTCTGATCTTGGGCGGAGCTCCCCGTGCTCCACCAGCTGCTCGTACCGTCCCTCCTCCGCCTGTGCCAGCAACGGTCTCTCTTACCGATCGGCAAAGGGAGAAGAGGCCAACTGAAAGTTCTCCAGATGCTCAGCCCTCCCCGCAGAGGAGGAGGACTGATGGGCCGAGCTCCACGCAGCAAGTGCCTGAGTCTCCTCCTCTTGTCCAGTCCTGGGCTCCTGTTCTAGCTCGCCCCAGTGGTGCTCCTCTTACTGTTGTTGACAAGATATCCTCTACAGAGGTGGCATACGGCGTCTCTAGGGCTGCTCTCCTCCCAAATGACATGGAGCGGGAGAAGAACAGCTCCTATGACGTCCTAATGAAAACGATCCTCCAATCCAGTGCTAAGGTATGTAGTCTGGTCAGTGTCTCGTTTATAAAAATTGGCTTTTGTATCTGTCGCCCTAATCCATATCCTTGTAAATTGTAGATCATGCAGAAAGCGTCCTCTGGTTTTGAGAGAGCCAAGGTGATGCAACAGGAGCTGGAGAAGGAGAAGGGGAGGGCAGAGAAGAAGGCAGAGGAGGAGAGTGCTCAGTACTCCCAATCCTTAAGGGAAGCCCGAGCTGAGGTGGAGGCGCTGAGGGGTGAGAACGCCGATCTGCGGAAGAGGTCGGAGGAGGTAGAGCTCGGTTTGAGTGATCAGCTGACTGCGGCGGAGGCCAAGGCTGAGGCGGAGTACGATCGAGCCGTCCTGGAGGTCACGGAGGATTACAAGGCGCAGATGCCAACTGTCCAGGACACCATCTGGGAGACGGCCTGGCGGCGTTGTCTTACTAAGCTCGGCGTTGATGAATCCTCTCCCCTTTGGGCTAATATGGAGCTGCCGAGTGAGATGGCAGCCGCTCAGGCTCAACTTGCTGATCAAACTCCTCCGGTTCCTGAAGCTCAGTCTGAAACCCTCTCGGGAGCAAACCCCTATGGAAGAAAACACAACTGCCGATGCTGCTGATGGTACTGTTGGAGGTAATCAAGATCCCACCCTTGCCACTGACGCTCAAAGGCTCAGTGAAGAGGCCTAGTGCCTTTGCTATTTTCTCTTGGTTGACCCTGCGTGGTCTGATCGGCCGTCTGTGGCCTGTTGCTACTTCATTTAAGTTTTTCTCGTACTTGCTCACTGGTTCTGATGGTTGGTCCCGTGTGACCTTGTTTGGCCGTATGTGGCCTGTGATACTAAATTCTTGCTTTTTTAAGTGTTGTAGTACTTTTGCAGTATTCGTTGCATACCCCGTATTTTTCTCATACTTAGAGTGTGTTGCAGTAATCGTTGCAAATCCCTTAGTGTATTTACACTTAGAAATTCCTTGCATTATTCGTTGCAATTTCCTAAGTGTTTTCATACTTAGAACAATTTGGCAATATTCGTTGCTCGTCTAAGTTTTTTCGAACGTAGAGATAAGATTTGCAATATTCGTTGCAAATCTCTAAGTGTTTTCATACTTAGAACAATTTGGCAATATTCGTTGCTCGTCTAAGTTTTTTCGAACGTAGAGATAAGATTTGCAATATTCGTTGCAAATCTCTAAGTGTTTTCATACTTTAGAGATTCCTTGCATTATTCGTTGCAATTTCCTAAGTGTTTTCGTACTTAGAACAGTTTGGCAATATTCGTTGCTCGTCTAAGTTTTTTCGTACTTAGAGATAAGATTTGCAATATTCGTTGCAAATCCCTTAGTGTATTTACACTTAGAAAATCCTTGCATTATTCGTTGCAATTTCCTAAGTGTTTTCATACTTAGAACAATTTGGCAATATTCGTTGCTCGTCTAAGTTTTTTCGTACTTAGAGATAAGATTTGCAATATTCGTTGCAAATCTCTAAGTGTATTCATACTTAGAGATTCCTTGCATTATTCGTTGCATGATTGGAATACTCATATTCTCTGCTCCCCAATAGGAATCCAATATTTAAAGTAACTATTGGTTCATATTACGCAAGACCATGATAACGAAAAAAGATGAAATCTTATTAAGGCTTGGAATAATAGAAAAAAGTCTAAATGATTTGACATTGGTGATTTCATTCGTAATCCCAACAAGGTTCTAAAAAAGGACGTGAATTTACTGAAAAACAGATGTGACTATATTCGTAATCACATAAATAAACTATTGGTAGAATTTCCTCAGATTCTGGACATTCCATGGCCGAGGTACTGGGTCCCCGTCCAGGTCGGCCAAGCGATAGGCTCCGATTCCAGCAATCCCTGTAATCTTGTATGGGCCCTCCCAGTTTGGCCCAAGCTTCCCATCTGTGGACACTTTGGTGTTAGCCAAAACTTTCCTTAGGACCATATCCCCAACCTTGAATTCTCTTGGCTGTACTTTTTTGTTGTAGCTCCTTCGTAGCTGTTCTTGGTATGCTGCTAGTGTAACGAGTGCACGCTCTCTTTTTTCTTCGGCGAGATCAAGCTGCTCGGCCAAGGCTTTATCATTGCCACCGATTCTACAAGAGTGGTGCGGATGGTTGGCGGTGCCAACTTCCAGGGTGGTATATGTCTTCCCCCATAAGCAAGGGAGTATGGCGTCTCTCCCGTAGACCGCCGTGGGGTGGTCCGGTATGCCTAGAGAACGGCTGGTAGCTCATCCGGCCATTTCCCCTTCTTCTTCTCCAACCTTTTCTTAAGACTCTTCAGGATTGTCTTATTTGAAGCCTCTGCTTGCCCATTGCTCTGTGGGTAAGCCGGAGTTGAATAGTAGTTCCTGATGCCGTACTGGGCACAGAAAGCTTTGAACTTTTTTCCGAACTGGGACCCATTGTCTGAGATCATGGAGTATGGTACTCCAAACCTTGTAATGATTTTGTTCCAAACGAATTTTTCCACCATAGCTTCCGTGATCTTGGCCAAGGCTTCCCCCTCTATCCATTTAGTGAAGTAGTCAGTGCCAACGAGTAGGAATTTTCGTTTCCCGTTGCCATAGGGAGAGGACCCACGATGTCCAAATCCCCATTGGGCAAATGGCCATGGGCTCGTTAGGGGAAGCAGTCCTCTCACTGGAGCTCGGATGAGGGGAATATCGTTGGCACTTCTCACACTTTTTCACGAAGGCTTTTGCATCCTCTTGCATATAAGGCCACCAATATCCCTGGGATATTGCTCGGTGGGCTATGGATCTCCCACCCGTGTGTCCTCCACACGTGCCAGCATGGATTTCATGGAGGAATTTTTGGACTAGAGCTGGATGTACACATAACAAATATGGGCCAAGAAAAGACTTTCTGTAAAGCTTACCTTCTGGAGAGAGCCAGAAACGTACTGACTTGGTTCTGATCTTGTGAGCTTCCCTCTTGTCCTCTGGCAAGGTCCCATCTCGAAGGTATGCCACTATTGGGTCCATCCAGCTCGGTCCGAGCTCTGTCTCCATCACCATCTCTACCGCTCTTCCAATGCTTGGCTCGCTTAGATAATCCATGACCACCAGTGCGGCGGTACTCCGTTTGACCGCACGACCCCAAGCAGCCGGGAATCTCGCATGTGCATTTTGTCCCGAATGACCATTGATATGGACGACGCCAAATTTGTCGAGTAAGTCCTTGGCTATCTCTGAGTATGCAGCCATCTTCTCACTTCTTGCAGCGTATTCCCCTGAAAGCTGATTTACTACTAGTTGTGAGTCACAAAATACCCTCAACTTTCTGACCTTGAGTTCCATAGCGCTCCTGAGTCCTGCAAGTAAGGCTTCATATTCTGCCACATTGTTGGTGGCACTGAATCCCAGCCGTAGTGCTTGCTCTAGCACCAGTCCCTCTGGGGAGAATAACACCACTCCAGCTCCTGACCCTTTGTTGCAGGCCGATCCGTCGACATAGAGCCTCCATTCTTCTTGGGACAGTCGGCCACTCTTTTGACGGCTCGGTGGGATCGATCGCTCTTTGCGTTGAGAGTCGGGTGGTGGTGGAGCCACCATTGGGGTGAACTCAGCTATAAAATTAGCTAAGACTTGCCCTTTAATTGCTGTTCTGGGCTGGTAATCAAGGTCGAATTGGCTGAGCTCGATGGACCACTTGGATATTCGTCCAGAGAAGTCTGCCTTCCTGAGTAAGGCCTTTAGTGGATATTCAGTGAACACAGTGATGGGATGCTGTAAAAAGTAATGTGGGAGTTTTCTTGCAGCTACGATGAGAGCGTACACCAGCTTTTCCAGGGGTAAATAACGTGTCTCGGCATCTAACAGTGTTTTGCTCACAAAGTAGACCGGAGACTGCTCTATCCCCTTTATTCGTAGGAGAACCGAGCTGACAGCATGATCAGATACTGCTAGATATAATATCAACCGCTCCCCAGCTTCTGGAGTAGAGAGTAAGGGTGGTGTTGACAGGTAAATTTTCAACTCCTGGAATGCCTGTTCTTGCTCGGCTCCCCACTCATATCCTTCTCTCTTCTTCAAAAGTTGAAAGAAAGGTCTACAACGGTCTGAGGATTTACTGATGAAACGGTTAAGTGCTGCTGCCATCCCTGTTAGCCTTTGGACCTCCTTCGTGGTCTTTGGACTTTGAAGACCTTGCAGAGCCGTGATTTGATCTGGGTTGGCCTCAATCCCCCTTTTAGTCACCAGATGCCCTAGGAACTTACCCGAGCTGACTCCAAAGGCACACTTGGAGGCGTTTAGTTTTAGCTTGTATTCCCTCAAAATGTCGAAAGTTATCTTCAGGTCGGCAAGGTGATTAGGTTTTAACTCGCTTTTCACCACCATGTCGTCGATGTAGACCTCCATGGTTTTGCCGAGCTGATTTTTGAACATCTTTGTAACCAACCTCTGGTAGGTTGCTCCAGCGTTCCTTAGCCCAAAGGGCATAACCTTGTAACAGTAGAGCCCTCTAGGTGAGATGAAAGAAGTTTTCTCTTGATCTGGCTCATGCATAGCTATTTGATGATATCCTCGATATGCGTCAAGGAAACTCATCCTCTCATAGCCTGAGGTGGCGTCCACTAGTTGATCAATCCTAGGAAGTGGAAAGCTGTCTTTGGGGCATGCCTTATTAAGGCTAGTGAAGTCAACACAGACCCTCCATTTCCCGTTTTTCTTTTTGACAACAACAGTGTTAGCCAGCCAATTCTGGATAGCTCACTTCTCGTATGGCATCTGCTTCAAGCAGCCGAGCTACTTCTTCGATCACGGCGTCTGCGTGCTGTGGTGCTGACCTTCTTGCTTTCTGCACAACTGGTTTGTGCTGAGGATCCACATTCAGATGGTGGCAGATTGTCTTGGGGTCTATCCCAGGCATCTCTTGAGGAGTCCATGCAAAAACATCGATGTGGTCCTTTAGAAAGGCCACCAAATCTTCTTCTTCCTGTTCGGCAAGTGCTTCGCCGATCAAAAAGTATCTCTCCTCATCATCTCCTTGAAGCTGTACCTTTTTCAACCCTTCTACCATCTTCTTGGTAGGGTCACCCCCGACGTCCTCCAGTGTTGGTTGATCTGGTACTTCGATTGTCTGCACCAGTTCGGCCTTAGGAGATTTTCTTATTACCATGTTGAAGCACAGGTCGGCTACCTTCTGGCTTCCTTTAATGCACTCAATGCCATCTGCTCCAGGATACTTGATCCTTTGGTGGTAAGTTGAGGAGACAGCCTTCATTTTGTGCATCCAGGTTCTTCCTATAATCACGTTATAGGAGGAAGGGATGTCTACCACAAGGAAGTCAGTTTTTAGGACCACTGATCCAGCTCGGACGGGCAGTGTGACCTTTCCCATAGGCCATACTGTCTGCGCACTGAAACCGACCAGTGGAACTAAACATTTTTGTAATGAGCTCGTCGGGAGTCCCATCTTTTTGAAAGTGTGGTAATACATGATCTCTGTATTAGCCCCTTGATCCACGAGGATTTTCTCCACGTCATAATCCCCTATTCGTAGGGTGATTACCAAAGCATTGTTATGGGGCACCACTACCCCGTCAAGACCGTCATCGGTGAAGGTGATTGGGATCTCCATTACTCCCTCAGTCCTTGGTCTCTTCATGCCGAGCTTCATGACTTGCTTTGCTTGTCCGTTGACTCTTTGAATGTGTCTGATCTCGTTGTTTGTGTATGGGGCCACCAGTCCATGTATCATATGGATGGTCCCCTTTGGACCTTTCTCGTAGTCCATCTCTTCGATCAGCTCGGCATCATGTTTGCTGTCAGCCAAAAATTCTTTGAGGTGACCCTCCGCCACTTTCTCGTCCAAGAACTTCTTGTATTCCACACAATCTTCAGTCATGTGTCCCCAGTCTCTGTGATAGCTGCAGTGCTGATTGGTAGCCCTCCTCTTTTCTGGATTGCCTGTCATTTTTGAAGGCCTCTTGAACCATGGTTCATTCTTAATCCTGTAAAGCATTTTGTAGGTCGGGATGTTAAAGGTTGCCATGACACTGAAGTATGACTTTGGATCCGGATCAACTCTATCCTTTCTTTGCTGTGTAAAATCCTTTCGTCCTGTTGCGTACTCCTTCCTGTACACCTTTGACTCCAACGCTTTCTTTTCTGGAAGCTGGGATTGTCCCGCCACAATCTTCCCTCCAGCTTGCAGGATGTCATCTTCTACTCGTGCATGCTCCTGGATCCTTTCCATAAGCTCGGCCACTGTTTTTACTGGACGCATGGTAAGCGATTCTCGTAGCTTACTGTGTATGGGCAAACTTGTCTTAAACGTTGCCAGAGCATACTCTTCACTGCAGTGCAGTTTTCAATCTCGTTGAAAGTTTCCCAGTAACGTTTGGAATACTGCCGCAGAGTCTCCTCGCCCCTCTGTCTCATAGAGGTCAGTGTATCAAAGGTCTTTGGAGCCGCTCGGCTAGTGAGGAACCGAGCAGTAAATTCCTCAGCCAGTTGTGCCCAACATATGATAGACCCTTCTGGGAGCTTGTGGTACCAACTCAGGGCCACCTTCCCCAAGCTGGAGGGGAACATCTTGCATAGCAGGGCATCATCCTGCTCATGCATGAACATGGCCTGTTGATAGTGCTGAATGTGGGCCACCGGATCCGTACTGGTTTCGTAAGAGATAAAGGCTGAATGCTTCACCCTGCTCGGTGTCTTTTCTGCTCGGATCCAGTGGGCTAATGGTGACTTTGAGATTTGGCCTAGGGCTTCTTTAGCTGCTTCTCGTGCAGTTCTAGGGCCTCCATCAGCTCGGTGGGCTTCCCTTCTTCTTTCGTGCTGTTCGGGGTGATGCTCATTGGAACCAGATCTCTCGTATCTGTCCCTGGCATGCTTTCTTCTTTCTTTCTTCTCAACGGGAAACGCTTCTTTCTCTCCTTTTTCGTGGAGAGACTGCTCGGTCAGAGGAGATATCGTTACAGCGATAACTCCTATCCTTTTCGTACTGCACGGATCTCGTCCGTGAGCGTAGGTCCTTCTCTTTTTCTTGGAGTTGCTTTTTTAGGTCCTGAATCTCTCGCTCTCGTCGAGTGACTTCACGGGCCAGTTCTTCTGCCTCCTGCTCTTTTCTATCGAGGCTATCCTCTCTTTCACGGTCCTTCGTGTGTCTACGTCCCTCCTTCCTTGGGGGGCTCCTCCTCCGCTCACGTCGGTTGGAGGCTTCCCCGTCTCTGGGTGGAGTCTTTGAGTGCTTTCGCCCTTCCCTGGTTCTTGGGGACTCATAATTTTCCAGGCGTGTATCCCTGAATTTTGGAATCTCAGGGATATGTCCTATGTTGAACCTCCTGGTAGCGGGTTTCTTCTGCGGAGCTCTAAGAATTGCAGGAGCCTTGTCCACCCTTGTATTCTTTCTCGTAGTGTACACAAGGGTGGTTCCGCCATTGTCTTCCGCGTCTTCCCTCCTTGGGGTGCACAGAAGAGGTTCTAAAATCACCATTGTTGAGTTTCTTTTTCAAGGAATAAAGCTTTTCGTAAGCGTTTCCCACAGACGGCGCCAATTGTAGGGGGTGTAATTCCACGTCAGCCCGTATCACGTGCAGGCTTGGCTCGACCCTAAATCTGCAAGACAAAGAATAGGTTAGAGCACCCTTGCCTCTTGTTGGCAAAGGCCCTCCGATGCTTAAGTTAGTACTGGATTACTAATCAAGTCAAGAACACAATGCGTATAACTGGGTGTTACCGCGTACCTTTTGTCATGGTTATTGTCTTGTATTTATAGGTGTAGATATTCTTCATCTTAGGCATCTCGTGCCCCTGTTTCCTTTTCTTTTTAGGAATCCTTTCCTCAATAGGATTTTGCCTATTAAGAGATAACGTCCATATCCTGCTAGATTTCGTCTAGCAGAGGTATTTCTTTCCATATAGGATTCTTTCCTATATGTGGTATACTCCTAATCACGTTAGGACTTCCCATATTAATCCCTTTCTCTACGGGATTACTCCTTATCTCATAAGGAGTAGCTGTGGAATATTCTGGAATGTCTCACCGCCTTATTCATGGTGGTGCCGTGCTTCCACGTAGCTCGGAATAACCCGTACATAGCCCAGCTCATCGCGCCGAGCTGATCCATGTATTCCAGAATGCTGTTTGAGCTGCATACGTAGTCTTCCTAGATCGGCCATACCAGGCCATCCCTTTACGCCTTTATGCCGAGCTAGTGCATCCTGATTTATTAGTCCACTTGATTACTCTGACCTTTCACCTGGCCAGTTCAGCTCGGCACAGAGATCACGGACTCCCTATGTGGTGTCGAGCCATTCACCCTCTCGTGGTGACTATTATTGGCACGTGCTGTGCCTAGAAGTAGGGTAATCAGTCTTTACCCTCTCCAAAAAACATTGCGGATAAATGGTTCCGTCCAGATCAATATACAGGCAAACTGCATCCATGCAATGAGGTGAGCAACCACTTATTTGTTGATACTTCTACCTTGTTGTTAAGTCCATCCCATTTGGAATGCATATTTTCATAGTTTTGTAATTGATGAACTAGTACTAAAAGAACATGTGTATTGTAACCTTTAACAACACGAATTTAATGATTTTTCCATAAAATTGGGTAAAGCAAAATGCGGGCACTATAACTTAGTCTGTAATGTTTTCGGATGCAGATCTATGTACCATTTAATGATAACGAGAGTCATTAGCTGTGTCTGAAAGTTGATATGGTTCACAATGTTGTTTAATCCGCTCGGTTGTTGGTAATGTGTTTGTTTTCCAGCAAATGTCATTATAAATGTCTGATTTAGCGGCATTGTATTAATGAAATGACACAATTGCAACAGATGAATACATTGCACGAACTACTTAAGCGTTACTATGTTGCTGATTACCAAGCAAGTGTGGAAGAATTTGAGTTGATGGAGTTGAAGGATGCCCCACGCCAAAAAGAGCAGGACACGTACTTTTCTTTACACCCTTCTCATTATCATTCCTTAAGCTGTAGTGCATGTACTACAATTGACATGGAGTTGTCGTATGACATGCAGGTATAACTGTGGGTTGTTAGTGATAAAGTACATGCAGGATGCAACCCTACCCTGCCATGAGTACGAGGTTGTTGTTTTTCCAGTTCTAATGTTATGTATCAATTTACCAATCTATATTTATTTAATTGCATGTCATTTGTAGTTTGGTGATATTGATAGACAACAACTCGTGCTCAACCTTGTGCGAGATCAGCATAACACTGCCTATTCATCTGTACAAAGTAGCTTTGGTGAATACACAGCAAGGTACAATATGAACGAGGATTTTTTTGACACTAAACAATTCAACATCAAGAGAGAGTGCTGAAACTATCTTTATGAAAATTTGTGTCTGCAGGCTACTGGATACGTTGCCCTATTACTAAAAAAGTGGCCATGCCTTTTTGGGGGAGCACTCTGTTTTGGGGGACTACTCTTTTTGGGGAAGCACACTTTTTTGGGGACCACTCTTTCTGGGGAAGCACTATTTTGTGGACATTTTGGTGGTATATATGGTTTGAGCTTTCAGGCGGAATGTACGTGGCTTTCATCAAACAATTTATAAGTAACCATTCTTCTTGGTATCTTTTGCTTTTTTTTTCTTTTTTTACTGTTCTATCATTAATTTGTTACTGTTTAGATTCGCAACACCACATGCATGCATAGATACCTCTTGGTGAAATTTAGTCGTACAGTTTCATTTGTGTCTGGAGGCTAAGTATTCATTATGTAGGTTGCTTTACATATCATAAGATATTGATATGGTGGGTCACTTGTGTAGTTGGTTTACATACCTACAGCCCTTTTAACCTTAAAAAAACACATTATTTGGTTGGTTACTTTGATTTGATGTAGGTTGGTGCTTATAAAAATCGGCTTGTGATTGATCATACTCACACTTTTGTGCTTAAGGGGGGTGAAATTGGAGGTATGATGGGATGCTTACCCAACTCTTACATAGTGTTAGGTTTTTTAAGCAGTTCATCTGAATATCTGATGTAATTCAGACACTTCTTGTCTTCGCCAGGTTTCCAATTGGAGCACCAATACATGGAAATCACTCTTTTTGGGCTACCAAACAGAAAAGGTAATGTCTGGTATTTTTGTTCTATAGTACATAAGCGATTCACGCAATAGTATTAGACTTGAACAATCGGGGTTCTTGAAAAAAAAACCCCAATTCTTATAGGAAACTAATGCCTTTATGTTTGAGTACATAAAAATGCATGTCCCCTTCAAAAGTTAGTACTCCCAAAGCTGACAAAGTCTTGTGGGGTAGAGGGAGTACCTCAAAAGCAGTAAGACCACAAATTGCTGCCAGTATGGATGGTTTTGGAACTCTAATCTGTTCCTATTTACACTGTGTTGCAGCATATTAATATAAACGTGATAGAAAAAGAATCTGTAAGCTAGCCAGCTGAAGGACATGGGCTTTCACTTCTAAGTTTGTGCATGTTAATTACGCTTCACTGCAAAACGTTTATGGAGATAAGCATACGAATCTTACAGCATGTGGAGGAAGTTGCTGGATTTCAAATATGACGTTCAAGAAAGAGGAAAACTAATGAGAGTTAGGTTCAAAACCAATGGAGGAGCTAAATATTCGATGGACATGTTATGAGGTTGTTACACTGCAAATTGCAAAACTTTTAATCAGAAATGTTGTATACTCAAACCAATTTCATAACAACTAAAACCAAAGACGGAAACATTCACTAGCTACCAGTAGCATAGTCAAGCAAGTAAATCATGTATCATTGCAATCCAGATTTCAAAATCCTCTCCACCAATTACGAATTTGGAACCCTAAGTTGGAATTTGAATCTACTCTGGAACCCTAGGAAGAAACGAAGACAGTACATAAATTTTCATTGACTTTTGACAATTTGAATGTTTCTGGAATAATACTTGTACAAGACCAAATTAATTGGTGATACATGGCTCTCAATTTATGTCGACATAACATAACGATGATGAAATCACATTAAACCCACCTGCAAGAGAAGTACCGACGATCCTTCCTAAGAGCCATCAAGCAAGCTCTATCCGTTCTTCAGTTCTTTCACTGGAATCAGGAGAAAGATAACACTTTTTATTGACAATGTTCGTTTCATAGTGGTCTTGAGAAAGCGAATTAAGTAGAGTCCACAACAGCCGAAAACTAAAGCAGGTTAGACGTGAAATCCATCAGGTTAGCAATCTTATTGTGGCGGCTATTGTAGACAATCAGGTTAGCAATTGTATTGTGGTGGCAATTGTAGACACTAAAGCATGCATATAGAAAAATGAACCAAGGACCCAAGCTTTCCCACAATCATGCTTCTGTCTATTCATTTTTCTTTTGATAACTTGATATCCGGTCCAATACACCGACCAATCTAGAGGACAATCCCACTGTCCACTCACGGGAACTATCATTGTATCTATTGAAACTAAATATAGTACAGAAATGTCAGAAGATTAACAATTGATCGGGATGGCTAAACTGATAGTTGAGAACCTGCATAGCCCACCACAAAGCCTCATCCACATTCAACAAAGCACACCACAAAGCCTCATCCGCATACAACAGTTTAATCCACAAAATGTAAATTTAGAGAATTCAATAACCCCTTGAAAGAGGAAAACTAATGAGAGTTAGGTTCAAAACCAATGGAGGAGCTAAATATTCGATGGACATGTTATGAGGTTGTTACACTGCAAATTGCAAAACTTTTAATCAGAAATGTCGTATACTCAAACCAATTTCATAACAACTAAAACCAAAGACGGAAACATTCACTAGCTACCAGTAGCATAGTCAAGCAAGTAAATCATGTATCATTGCAATCCAGATTTCAAAATCCTCTCCACCAATTACGAATTTGGAACCCTAAGTTGGAATTTGAATGGAACCGAGGGAGGTGTTGTGCACTCCCGTGTCGTGCACCATGTTGTGCGCTCCTCGGCCGTCCGATCGTGTTTTGGACGGCTCAAATGTGTTTTGATTTTTACCGACCAAAATAAATCAAAATTAAATTATAATTGCCGAACACATCCGAGCCGTCCAAAACATAATCGGACGGCGAGAAGCGCACAACACGATGCATGGCACAGGAGTGCACAACACCTCCCCCGAATCCAATTTGAATCTACTCTCTACAAATTAGGGTTTTCGAATTTGAATCTACTCTCTACAAATTGAGAGAGAGAGAGAGAGAGAGAGAGAGAGAGAGAGACCTTCGTGGTTGGGACAATGGCGTCAAAATGCCGAGAAGCCGGTGGTGGTGGCCATCAATGGAGGTGGAGGAACGCTGGTGTTGGTAGTCGTGGTGGGATTCGTCTGTGTTGGTGACCAAAGGAGGTGGGGGGAATGCTGGGGCTGGGGTTGGCCGTCGACGGAGGTGGGGGAATTGTCACGCCCTCAAATTTAATAAATCGAAACATAATTAAAATCCACGTCATCAGAGTCAAACGCATTTCCTTTAAAAAAAATATCCGGTCAATAGAGCATTACAAATTCAAAATCTGACTTTCTAAGCTCGAACCCCAAAATGGTAAGTACCAATTCACATGATTGTTTACATTTCCGAAAAATCAACATGAAATACTCTCACGAGTTACATCATCATTTCTCAAAAGTTTTACATGACTATGATAACCAAATATTTAAAACAATGATGCTTCATGTCGTGCACGCCAAAGCCAAGCACTCCATGCCTTGTCCTTCAAGCAAAACCTGAAACAGCAAAGGGGTGAGCGTACACTTCGCCCAGTAGGTGTCCCCTTTGGGTTTCAGACTCTAAAGAAAATATATGCATAAATAACATGTATCGAGTAAGAGCATAAAGCAAAACCAACATTTACAAGTAGGTTTCTACACTTACCATTTGAAGTAAAAGTACTTCTCATATCACCCAAGGACACTTCCACAATCCAAACTTCAAATAACTAACCAATGGATGTCCTTCTAGCCACACAACAAACCGTACATACAACTACTAGTTATAACATTCCATTCATCGCGTCCCCAAATATTTCACACGTACTTACATATACATATATATATATATATACTCACCCATCATAAGCTAATCTAAATGTTTCCGCGAGTCCACGTACCCCGCCTTGCCTACACACTTATCAACATATTCCACAAGCACCAACGTGTCGCACTAATACTCACATACGTCTCAACGTGTCCCATACGTGCCAAGGCATACTACAAGTTCACATAAGTACCACAATATCACACCGCTTCAACGGTTTACCCACGTGCCCACTTAACACATCAATATTCAACCTATCGTATCTCATTTATATATGTGTGCGAGTGTACATATGCTTGATATACTTGGCGCCATCCCGATGGTCAATTTCTACTCACGTGTCACATAACATACAACTAGTGTGTCCCCGTATTCCTTAAGTATCCACGTGTCAACTAACTATTTAGCAAGTGCCTTATTGGATCCTACAAACACTCTCGTGTCCCACGTGTACTCTATAAGTTTCTCTCACGTGTCCCACAATACCCATGAGTACCTCGTGTCTCTCAAACACCCACATGTCTCTCAAACATTCCACCAATGCTCATGTATCTCATAAGTACCCATATTAGTTCACTCATCAAATCCCGATCCGTTTCCTTTAATTTATCACAACTCAAGTCCAAGTTCATTCCACGTTTATAAACAACCAAGAGTCCTTATTTAAATTCGTTAACCACCTCCACGAGTCTCACCCACAACCTCGCATGACAACGCGAATGATGAAAAGATGTATCGGAGGAAGGAACAAGGCGTCCAATGATCATGGAAAGAACGGAGAATACAAATACAACATTTTAGCATTACCCAACCAGTTGGAGGTTTTTGCCCAACTGGTTGGACCAAAACAGAAACAAGCACAATTTTTCAGAAAATCCCAACTAGTTGGTGGTTTTTACCCAACTGGTTGGACCAAAACAGAAACAAGCACAATTTTTTCAGAAAATCCCAACTGGTTGGTGGTTTTTGCCCAACTGGTTGAGCAGAGGCAGATTCGTGTGAAATTTTCAGAAGCACCCAACCGGTTGGAGGTTTTTGCCCAACTGGTTGGGGAAACCCAGATTTTCTGCGAATTTTTCTCAAAACATGATACTTCAACCCAAGTAAATATATGATGATTTACGCCAAAAATTGGAAGTGTCAAGCAACTAATGGGCATGGAGGGAGGGTAAAACAACAATCAATTGCAACAATCAACTACCAAATCCTTAGATCAAAAACTCAAACTCAACAAAACCCACTATGAAGGAAAATCATGATTTTTGAGCAATCTAATGAACAAGGGCAAGATATATACAACAAATCACATAGATACAACTAGAGGGAGTAGAATTTGTTCCCCTACCTCAAGATTTTGCTCCAAATCAACCAAAAACGAATTCCTAGATCCCCAATTTGAGCAATCCCGTTTTTGGCCCTCCCGGTGCGAAAAGATGGTACTCCGAGCTCCCAAACACGCGTAGATGATGAATCTTTGGTCAATTTATGAAGAAGTTTGATGAGGAGGGAGTAATTTGAGCTCAAAGGAGCAAAAATGGAGGAGAGAAGAGGAGGGGCTGATTTTTGGGAGAAGAGGGAGATGATATATCTCTCTCTAGACACACACACACACATAAATACATAGGGATAAATACACCTCAAGCCCAAAAGTGGCTTGTGTAAACCAATTTAACCCCATTCCACTTATATTACATTTCACCTCGTCACTTATGCATATATCACATTTTCTCACATTACCCCAACATTATTTTCGTAAAAAGATTTTAAAACACGGGTCTTTACAGGAATGCCGGTGGTGGTCGTAGCCGTCGTGGTGGTAGTCGCCTGGCGGCCTGCCTTTCTCTTCTGTATCGATCTGAAGAAGAATGGGGGGTTTTCATGGTTTTTTTTTTTTTTTCACATTTGCCAAGTGATGGGCCCGGTGACCAACCGGTTGCCATTTTTTTTATTTTTTTATTCCAAAATTTTCTCATATCTATATGAGATTTTGTGGTCCTTTTTATTGGGTTTTGGTGTTCCAATATTTATTTTTGTAATTTCCAATATGAGTGTTTACTTTCGTCAATATGAGATGTTGTGGACTTATATGAGATTTTGTGGCTATATATACGAATTGCACACCATATGCCAAAAGGTGAGTTGCACATTGTAGCATTACTCTATTAACTCATATTTAACCGTTTAGATTCAACTCATAACCTATTAATCAATTCGCTCAAATTCAACTCAACCCGCCCATTGGTCACCTCTAAATTTCCTCCACGTGTTTTTCCATTCCCGATATAGAGAGAAACTTCAAGCTTACCTCCAAGGTGGAGAGAGGGAGGGGACAGATGACTGTGAATTGACTAAACATTCTTTGTGATTGTGGATTTAAGTTTAGACCTTACAAACCAAAAATCTTTGTGAAGGATTTGTACGGGGTGACTTGTTTAGTATCTCTTTGTTGTCTAATTATCTAGAGGTCATTAGCACAGCGGCTACGTGATGTTCAGAGACACTCTAACACCATATATTCTTGTGATGTCTACGACTAAGTGTATATACTCCACATAAATGTTTAGTGTTAAATAATCCAAAGTACTACTTGTCCGTGGTGTGAGACTACTGAATAATTACTCCTTTTTGTTTGGCCGTGTGTAAGGTGGGGCAGGAGGAGAAAGTGGAGTGGGTCTGTGTTGCCATTTTTAAATTGGAGAAGATGGGGAGGAGTAGTACAGATGGGGTTTTTTAGGAGTGGGAAATTGGGAGAAAAGGGTTGTGGATTATTCAGGGTTTTGATCCTGTGTTTAATTTTTGTAAACTGGGTAGTTCAAATGGTAAAGAGATCATAGAGATGAATTGTAAATTTAGACATCGTGAATTCAAAATTTGGCATCCTCTTGGGCCATGCTGCAAGAGCTTCTTTTGTGAATTCTCTCATCCTGACATAAATGACCTGTTTTTTACCGGACCAATGAGAAAATCTAGTCGAGGTACCCACAAACTGACACAAACACCTCCACGGCTAAACCAAAATCTTTTTTTTCCCTAGTTTGTGGAGGGTGATGCAAGAGCGTTCATAGGAAGGGATAGTGATGGATTTGTGCATTTGGCTTGTGAAGGATTTGTCGAAAGACTATGTAGGATAGGTTCTTGATTAGTCAATAATTTTAACTTGAAAGGGCAAATAATAGTCAACAATTGATCGAGAATAGCAAGATGTATAGATGGGTGAAAGAGAAGGCCAAGTATAAAGAAATAGAAGGCAGCAGTATTCAGTCCACTCTTGATTGAGTATTGGTATGCGCGAGCTCTAGGAGAAATAGGTCTGTGAACACTCGAAAGAACAATGTTCTTGATTCTAGCACTCAAGACCACTTTCTCTCTCTAGAATTCCCGTACCCTAGAATGAATCAATCTCTTTGAATTTGTGAAGGAGTGTTTTCATATTTATAGGAATCTGTGACCAATCATTGGACGACAGATATTCCCCTTAGGGTGTCACCAATGGTATATCCAAAATTGAATAACCAAAAGTTGTCACATCACCTTTTGATTATCTAAATGGCTAAAGTTAACAATGTAGAGGTTCACAATGGCATAATCAAAATTGAGTGTTATATCACCTTTTCAAACTCAAAAAGAAACTGAATTATTTTAAAAACATTTTTTTCAATTAACACTAAAAAAAAAAGCTATTCAATTTTGTAAAAACCAAAAAACACTTTAGTTTTAGAAAACAAAAAGTTTTTCAAAAAAAAAATATTTCGAAAAAACCGTTTTTGAATAAAAAAACAATTCAGTTCTAGAAAACAAATAGTTTTCATTAAAAAAAATTAAACAATTTTCAAAAAACCGTCTTTGAAAAAAAATTCAATTTTAGAAAATAAAACAGTTTTTGAAAAAAAAAAAAGTTTTGAAAACATTGTTGAAAAAGAGAGAGAAGGTTTTTCTATAATGATGGATGTACTTAATCGAGGAGACGTGAGATCTACTAAATTTGGGTATTGGGAAAAGGTTGGTAACTTTGAGTATACAGATGACAAAATTTGAGCATTAGTTAAGATATTGCTAACGTTGAGTATTCCATTTTGAGCACTTTTTGAGCCAAACATTGTTAACTTTAACAACATTTTGGTTTTGAGTATGTCATTGGAGATAACCTTATAATATGAGGACACGTGCTCTCTCTGTATACTAGGACCACATGGGTAATGTCACTGGTCGCGGGGATGACCCTCACGCCATGGTCGGTGCACATCATTCCATCACGGCGATCCCTTTTCTTCTTAAGCCACCGAGCCACTTATATCTCCCCTATTCTCATGAAATATTAGGCGTAGTCGCGACCCTTTAGGTCGCGCCAATACCCTAGTTATTCTCAAAGGGCCTCTCTGGCCCTACCTTATGGTCAAAGTAGGCGCAAGCTTGAATTCAATAGCTGCAACTTCCCATCGGGTTAACTCCTTTGTGCTAAGGGTTGCGATATGTGAATTCCTCGTAATATGGGTCCTTTTGATAAGGGTACCCTATACTTGGGTCTATGTTTTTTAATCTTCACTCTTTCGTGAGGGATGTCCCTTCAGCACGTCGACTTTGTGCTTAGTCTAGCGTCGCTATAATGGACTCATTTTCCATGTGGCAGGCCTGGATTGGTCAATCAACGGTTGATTTTAGTCAAATAGTCCACGCACTGACCTCCCTTACAGACTATGTTCTGTTTCAAGCTCCTAAAACCAATTTTTAGGAGATCAGCTTCTCTAGTCCCTATTCAGTCCCTTCGTATCCCCTTCAACTTTCTTTTTGTTGACTCAAATGATCTCACAGGTAGGATTTAAATTGTTTACCTCATAGAACACATTAATAAAAATATTTTTGAAAAAAAAGCAATTTGACCTTATACTAATTGATATGTGAAAAGTTACATTTTTCTATGTAAATTGTTGGGTTTAAGTTTTAAAAAATTTGGTCATTTATTTTGCGTTGTAAAGTGCAATTTTTTCACTTGTCTATTGATATTTTAGATCAAATTGTCTTTTTCCAAAATAGTCTTCTTGACATGTACCACGATGTGAATGGCTTGGATTATAATTTGCATGTCCGAAATGGACTTACCACATAAAAATGTGAAAGGTATGAAAGGATGGAGTATGGAGGAGCTGATTTAAGGATCATTTTCTCATACAATCCCGCAATATCTCGTTCTCTGAATTTGTATCCCTTCAGGCCCGTAGATGTTACCCAAACGGCTAATGTCGTAGAACACGCAAAAAGGGTAAGTTGTTTGGGCAAAAAAATTGTCACTTTTTTAGTCCTTTTGTTTCTTTTTCGTTTATTTTTTTGGAGTCACTTTTACGGTTTAAAAGGAAACAGTAAGATCATCTCCAAAATGACTAGAAAAGAGAAAACGCGATACATGTTTTTTTTTTCCTATCATAAATTCAGAAGTACCACACTTTTTTTTTTGGTAATCGGAATAGAAAACAGAACAAAACAAACCGAAAAAAGACAACAACAAGAACGATAAATTAGCAACAAGAACGATCAACCCAAATCAACACGATTGGGTTCCAGAGAAGAAAGATTTGCATCCAATTTCCACCGACGCCGGGGTCTTACCTGCTGTCGCCGCCACCGTTGCTCTTGCTGCTGTCGAAAACCACCCACCGCCACCTTCATCGGAAGCCATCGGAGGCCGGATCTCAAGATCCGCCACCTTCTATGTCATCATTTCTTGTGCAAGAGAAATTTGTAATCTACAAGGAAATTTGTTGATTTTGTTTTCTTCTTTTCAAAATCTATCATTTCATAGTGCAATCTATATGAAATCTTTTTCAATAAATCCATAAAATATCTATCGATAGCAAAATTCGTATTCCTTGCACAAATAGGGAAAAAAAAACATGTCTTTTACTAGGACAAACAAATTTTCATTTCTCACAATTCACCTTCTCCATGATCTCTTGTATAAGCAATGTTAAGTTGAGGTGAGAAGAA
>JADGMU010001376.1:0-104561 GCA_016920895.1 Vaccinium myrtillus | reverse complement strand
AAAATAATTAAAAAATGTATGTCAAAAAGAAATTATGAAGAACGCAAGTAATCAAGTGCAAAAAAATTATTGCATACTCGTGTTTCCTTTTTGGTGAGTTAGGGACTATTAAATAACAGATCGGTCAAAACAAAGCGCATGGCCTGCTACAATAAAGCAAAATAGTTATCTTATCTCAGAATGTTAAAGGCAATGACATAACCATAAGTGCCGCAAGAGTTGAACTAAAAGAGACTTAAGAAATTTTCCTAAGAACAAAAGGACACCCAGGGCACACGAGGCTCCAACCAGTGCAAGGACTAGAAGGATTTGGAGAGAAACAAATAGACAAACAAACCAATCTACAACATTAATTTCTTTTAAATAAAATACAAAAGGGAAAACCTTTAAAATTGAGAGCTCTTGCAATCAATATTCTCAAAGGCTTAGTCGAGGCTCGCATTAAAGCTAGGCTAACAAAAAATGCCTCAAGGCTTTCAAACTTCTTCCTTACCCTCCAAAAGCCTATGCCTTGTATGTAAGACATTCACACAAGGTGCACCCGTTGAGCATTTTTACCATTTTCATGTGAGTGCCTTCTCTTTTTTGACGTGACCTATGGTCTTCAAATTCACCCTCTCTTACAACCTTTCAATCTCTGTTCAAAGTGAGTACAAGCTTTAATTAGATACTTATATTTACATATATATTTCTAGGTTTAGAAGAGCATTTACATCTCTCTCTCTCTCTCTCTCTCTCTCTCTCTGAGATAATTTTTTTAGTGATTTGACGTACTTTTAATCTTAAAATTCTACTCCCTCAGTCCCATTTTGTCTGGTTCGCATATTATTTTGTGATGTCCCAAAATGTTTGCTCTCTATGAAAAGTCAGAGAAAAAAAAATGTGTAAATTTCCACAAACTAATCCTCATAAAATGATTAAAAGTAGTTTAAAGGTGGGTGATTCTTTTCGAACTTGAAATAACTCTCTCTAGCCCCATAAATTATTAATTTTTTGAATGACAAGTTTATCCCTTCACATATATGGACAATAACTGAAAATATCCATGTTTTTAATTTTTAAGTAAACCCAAATCACAACGTGAAAAACCTTAATTCATCTTTAAGTATGAACTAATGTCCCACGTAAGAGACTATGGTTTACCCATTCAACCCTGAACTCGCAAAAAGGATATCGAACAAAGTGAGTGATCTCCTTAGACCAACTACTCTCAACAAGCTATTCAACAAACTAAACATGGCAAGTCAGTTGTGCAAGCGATATGCAGCTTCTTTTTGGACGTCACACACTATAAGCATCTTAACCTTGAGAAAAGTCGCTCCAAAAGCCTAACCTTTGCAGAAAATACCCAGTTGACCCCTACAAAGCATAATAAGTGGGAAAACCCAAACACCAATTTCCTAATAAACTGATGGGAGATCTGGGGGAATAATCAATATCCACTAAAGCTTGCCCCAGCGAAACTCCAGTGATTGGCTTGGTGGTCAGGGCCTGAGACTTAGCTTGCTCCCTCTTAGGCCTCAGGCTCGAAACTTCCTAGATGCTATTGATCAACCAAGGATTAGTCAAGATGCGTGTAAGCTGGCCCAGACACCTTTAGTTATCACATGCTTGCCCAAACAAAATACCGCACGCTTTTCAAAATGTGAAATCAGTGAGAGGTGAAGAGCATGCAGGGTCCAGTCAGATATACTCCTCAAAAAACTTTCTGGACTCTTCGAGGAAAAGCTAGATGGCATAATCTTTTTATCAGCTCTAGTGTACAAAGGTGCAAAAGCTCCAATGTAGTTAGGGACTCCTCTGAGGCAAAACTAGTCCTAAGTATATCTTTTGTTCATGTCATCAGCCCTATCCATATGATTACAAGCTGATCTGATTGATTCGCTGGCATTTCCATGTTTAAAACTGTTTCCCGAGAACTGTACTCCTCCCATATGTTATGTATCCCGCCCATATATGTTTCCTAGTCAAATAGAAAATGAAATATAACACACCAAGTCAAATTGTGCCTATTATGATAAGCATTGTCAACTTAGCAAGAGAAAGAACATTGATACTCTATGAAGAACAAGAAAGAATACAGTAAGTATCTGCTTATTGTGGAATCACTAAAACCTTAAAAATAAGAGCAGAAGAAAAGTTTAAAGGAACCAATTTAATACTGGTAAAAGTTACAGAAAGCACCTCAACTAAAGCAAGGGTATTGAGATTAGGAGATAACGTTGGCTTGACACCTTTAGCTGCTAGAACTTCTTCCGGCGTCCTATTGGAAATAGATATTAGATATTAGGTCACATGCATGGAAGCAAGAGTTTTCTTTTTCTTTTCTTTTTTCGGGTGGACAATCAAATTGAGCATTTCAGACCAAACCTTGCCAAAACAGGTCTTGGAGTGAGTCTATCCTCTGGATCACTGTAATAGATAAATCCAAAAGGCCAAGATGACAAAACAGTAAGATATATGTACCAAAATGGCATAACAAGTCAATAAATAGCAAGCCGTCTATTATGCACACACCTCTGTACACAGATGACAGCTTCTACCATGCCTGCTTTCAGCATTTCAATGGCAATTGTTGTTACTATCCCAGTCCATTGAGCTCCTACCAAAAGATAAATTCAAGCAGGGCAAATGAATCAAGGCAGAATACAATTATTTCACCACAGGATCGCTGCAGAAGTCAATGTCGCACCATGATTGTACCTTCATACAAGCTGATACATTAAAGGTCTACCTAAATTTTCGACAAAACGTAAGTTCAGCAAACAAGTTAAAGGGGTATTCGAGAGAGATTTTACTTTGCTGAGTTCTTTCAACATTAATTGTATTTAACGAAAAGGTAAGATAGTACAAAACCTGGGTTGTATATTTAAGTATTAAGACTTTAACGCCCTGTTTGTTTGCAGTTGGTTGTTTGGTTGCTAGTAGATTTCGAGTTGGTGTTTGGGTTTGTTTATGATGAAGTCTGCTTCAGTTGTTTCTGGTAGTTTTGGCCCTGGTTTTGGTGGTCGTGGTTCTAATTTCCGTAGTCATCATGGTTTTGGTTGTGGTCGCATGTCAGGGGGAGGTAGTTCTCGTCGTGGTAGTTCTGATTATGGTACCCGACAGTGTACCCATTGTGGGGGTACAAATCATATAGTTGAGTATTGTTATGATCTTCATGGTTTTCCCCAGGCTCAACCGGTTGCTATTTCTGAGGATGCTGGACAGTTTACTCATTCTTCTGCCAATAGTAGGGTGACTATCTCAGCAGAGGAGTATCAACAGTACCAACGCCTATTGTCACTTCAGACAAGTTCCTCCATTGCTACGTTATCTCAGACAGGTTCCTCCGTTGCTTGCATTGCGTCTTCTCATTCTTCTAATCATTGGGTTATTGATTCTGGTGCATCTGATCATATGACTGGTACTCCTTCTATTCTTTCCGGTCATCAGTCTCTCAGTAAACCATCTCGTGTTACCTTAGCTGATGGTTCTACTACCAATGTTACTGGTTTGGGTTTTGTTCATGTTACTTCCTCTCTTACTTTGGACTCCGTACTGCAAGTTCCTCGTTTTCCATTAAATCTTATGTCTGTTAGTAAACTTACCAAGTCTTTGAATTGCTCAGTCACATTCTTCCCTAATGGTTGTGTGTTTCAGGATCTCAAGACGGGGAGGAAGATTGGTGGCGGTGTTGAGCGTGGTGGCCTGTATTACTTCACCGATGATTTCCACCCTAGCTTGGTTGCTCTTCAGTCATCAGTGTCACCATATCAACATCATTGTCGTCTTGGTCATCCATCACTTGAGAACCTTAAAAGGCTAGTGCCTTCATGTAGCCGGGTGGATGCTTTGCCATGTGAAGTCTGTGAGTTTAGCAAACATCATAGAGTGTCTTTTTATCCTAGGGTTGAGAGTCGTGCATCGCGTCCTTTTGAGTTAGTTCATTCAGATATTTGGGGTCCAATGCATGTTCCTAACATTTTTGGCTTCCAGTATTATGTTATTTTTGTCGATGATTTCTCTCGTGTTACCTACCTTTATCTCATGAAAGAGAGGTCCGAATTATCTTCTATTTTTCAGTCATTTTATATGGAGATCAAAACTCAGTTTGATACTTGCATCCGCATATTTCGTTCTGATAATGCCCGTGAATATTTTAAAAATACTCTTTCTCAATTCTTTGATGATCACGGTATTATCCACCAGTCCTCTTGTGCTCGAACTCCACAACAAAATGGAGTTGCCGAACGCAAGATTCGACATTTATCAGAAGTTATGCGTGCAATGTTATTTCAAATGCAAGTTCCTAAGTCTTATTGGAGTGACGCAGTTCTCACTGCCTGCTATTTGATTAATCGTATGCCCTCTAGTGTTCTTGGAGGTCGATACCCCATAAGGTATTGTTTCCCGGTCGTCCCCTTTACTCATTACCCTTCGGATTTTTGGGTGCACATGTTATGTTCATGCTCTGGATCCTAACCGGAGCAAACTTGACCCTCGCTCCATTAGGTGCATTTTTCTTGGTTACTCTCGAACTCAAAAAGGATATAAGTGTTATTCTCCATCTTTACGTCGTCCCTTTGTGTGTGCTGATGTCACATTTAATGAGTCACTCCCATTTTATTCGGAGCCTGTCACTACCAATGATCGGCTTGCATCTGAGTCTGTATTTCCTATAGCTGTCCCCTCAGGTACTGGTCCTCCACCAAAACATTTGCGTGTATGTTGTTCGTCGTCCTAAAGTTCCACCGGTGCCATTTCACCAAGACCATCGCAACCTCGAGCCATTTGAGCAAACAGGCCCACCTTCACCCACCGCTCCGTCTTCCCCTCCGTTGCGGGATCCAGATGATCTTGATCGTCCTATTGCCCATCGTAAAGGTATTCGGTCATGCACTTTACATCCTATTGCTCAGTTTGTTTCATATAACCATTTGTCACCATCTCTTCGTGCTTTTACTACTTCGGTTTCTTCCGTTTTTGTTCCTAACACTGTTCAGGAGGCCCTATCTGTGTCTGAGTGGCGGAAAGCAATGGAGGATGAGATGTCTTCTCTTCATCATAATGGCACTTGGGAGTTGGTTTCTCTTCCTGCTGGTAAAACTACTGTTGGTTGTCGTTGGGTATTCACTGTCAAGTATCATCCGGATGGCACTATTGAGCGGTATAAGGCCCGCCTTGTAGCCAAAGGCTATACGCGAGACATATGGGGTTGATTATGCTTTGAGACCTTTTCCCGCCTTGCCAAGATAAACTCGTTCGGATTCTTATTTCTCTTCTTGCTAATCTAGGTTGGCCCTTATTTCAATTGGATGTCAAGAATGCCTTCTTACATGGTGATCTCGCTCGAGGAGGTCTATATGGAGCAACCTCCGGGTTTGTTGCTCGGGGGCGTTCTCGGGTTTGTCGTCTTCGCAAAGCTTTATATGGTCTCAAGCAATCCCCTCGAGCTTGGTTTGGTCGGTTTAGTGATGTTGTCTTTGCATGCAGTTTGGTATGCGTCGATCTCATTCGACCACTCTGTTTTCTCTCTTGATCGGAGCGTGGGAAAATAGTATTGATTGTGTATGTAGATGATATCATTATTACGGAGATGATCGTAAAGGTATTGATGAGTTGAAGCAATTTTTACAAAGAATTCCCATACTAAAGATTTGGGTAAGCTACGGTATTTTTGGGTATTGAGGTAGCAAGATCCAATGATGGAATTAGTTTGTCCCAACGAAAGTATGCATTGGATATTCTTGAGGAGACAGGTTTATTGGGAGCAAAACCTCGTGGAGACCCCAATGGATCCTAATGTGAAACTTTGTGTTGATCGGGGGAGATATTTCCTCATCCAGGTAGGTATCGTCGCTTAGTTGGTAAGTTGAATTACCTTACTAATACACGTCCCGATATCTCTTTCATTTGTAAGTGTGGTGAGTCAATTTATGTCGGTTCCTCGTCTTCCACACTTTGGGAAGCTTGTCTTCGTATTGTGAAATACCTTAAGGCTCATCCCGGACATGGTTTGTTTTATCGGTCTAATGGTCATTTGCGTGTTGAAGCCTTTACCGACGCTGGGCGGGATCACCATCGATAGACGGTCCACTCTTTTTGATACCGTACTTTTGTTGGAGGCAATTTAGTCACATGGAAAAGCAAGAAACAAACAGTGGTCGCAAGGTCCAAAGGTCCAGGTGACGGTATCGAGCCATGGCGCACACATCTTGTGAGATTGTGTGGTTGAGAGCTTTACTCAAGGAGTTAGGTTTTGATGTGGAGTTACCTATTCCTATGTATTGTGATAATCAAGCGGCGATTCATATTGCTTCAAATCCAAGATTCCATGAGAGAACAAAACATATTGAAGTTGATTGTCACATTGTTCGTGAGAAGATAGACGGTGGTGTGTTATCTACTCCATTTGTTCCTACAGGAGCTCAGTTGGCTGATATCTTCACCAAACCATTGTTTAAGCCACGGTTAGAGTTTCTATGTGACAAGCTGGGACTTTTTGATATTTATTCTCCAGCTTGAGGGGGAGTGTTAGAATAAGCTTATATTAGTATTTGTCCCACATTGACTAATTAAGTCTTGTACTGAGATCCCTCATAATATAAATAAGAGTATTATGTGTTGGGGTTCATTAACACCTCTCACCTCTCTCTCTCTCTCTCTCTCTCTCTCTCTCTCTCTCTCTCTCTCTCTCTCTCCCCCTAAATAACACAGTATATAAGGGAGGGATATAGGATATGGCCGGATATACATATCCGGGTGTTTTATATCACTTGTTTGTTTAGTTTTGAAAGGCCGGATATTTTTTAGCTGGCATATGTATATCCCCTTGCAGAGGGATAAAATTTAGGCACCCCTCACCCAATCTATATTATATCCGGGCAAGCTTTACTCCCCCTACCCCTCCATTAGGCCCACCTCTGCGATGCACGCAGGAGAGAGAGGGATTGAGAGATTCAAAAGTCTAGTGGCAAGCCCACCACTATCCCATTTTCTGATTTTTTATATTTGGGTCAAAAGGGACATTTCACCCAACTTTACATTATTCAACCCCTCATATCCCTCTTCTACAACAACGAAACAAACACAGCAACTTTTAATCTCCCATTTTAAAATAATACCCCTCCAACTATATCCACCTCTATATCCCCCTCTTATTATATCCGTCTTCCCCCCTCATATACATATCCCTCAAACAAACAGAAGTTCAAAAGCCACAGGGAGATCGCACCAGCCTTAAGAACCTTAAAATGGTAGTTTACATAGTCCATCCAATGCCTACGATTGAAATCAAAAGTATCACATTCATTGGAGATACCACCCGAAAGCATCCATTAATGTGAGTAAGATAGGTCAGTCCTAAGTCACAGCGTGCGCAGGTGTGACTGCAGGAGCAGCAGCGCGAAAGCGTCAATTCTTAGAAGGCTTATTTACCTTTTTAGTCCCCAATGTATGGGCGAGTGGCCAATTTAGTCCTCAATGTATAAAATTGTCCAATTTAATCCTTAATGTTTAAAATGTGGGTCGATTTAATCCCCAGCCCTAACTCCGTCCATTTCCTCCGTCAAAATGGAGGGCACCTTGGGTATTTTATCCCTCACCCCTTCACCTTCCCACTAAAATCACTCCCTGTTTAGTGGTCAGAGTTCATCGCCGCCACCCTCTTCCTCTAAGTTCCTGTTTGTGGCCACCGTCATCGGCCACAAGAAGCAAACCGAGACCCCGTGCAGCAGTGTTGGCCTCCTCTGCATCGCCTGTGCCTTCAGTGGCATGATCTTCGTCCTCTTCTACTGCACCGCCGCCATCTCCGGTACACCCTAATCCCCACTTCAAAACCCTTTGCTCATCTCATTATTAGAAACCTCTGATTTTGTCCTAAATTTGTAGTTACCTTGGTTAATGTCTCCACCTGAGGTTCCCACTTTATTTTCCTTTCGATCCCCTGCACATTTCTCCCATTGTTTCTATCTACAATTATTCCAGCCCAGAAGTTTTTCTTGATATGGGTCCATCCACTTTCCTCTTAGGTCTTGCCCACCTCTAAGTTTGCTAGAATTGAAATTTTTCCAGTACATTGACTGATCTTTGTATCGATTCTCCTTAAATCCTTCAGCTGCTTCATTACCTTTCTTCTCTGATTTGAATCTGGCTATTTTCACCAACAGTTTACGACCCCAAACCCATGAACCGTTAGTAGTCGCTAAAGATTCCATCGCATCATCTCTGTGAACGAATCTACAAAACCAAATCTAAAGCCTGAGATCCTACTTGATTTGTTTGGGATGAAGCAACCACTTGCTTTTCCAAATTGCTGAAATTGATGGTACACCAAGATCTTCCGTGTATCTGATGGAAGATTATCTACAAAGATAGTAGTGGTTTCTCTATAGATTCCATCGCCTCTTACTCCCTCCTCTCTCCCTCCTTTCATCCTTTTTTTTTTTTTTGGTCCTAAATTTGTGTCTCATTTCGTGAGATTTTTAATTGGAGAGTACAAATGTTTTTTGGGTAAAGTAGAGAGAGAGATTTTGGTTTGGAACATGGGTTTAGGGGGTAGGTGAGGGGGTGAGGGGTAAAATATCAAGGTGCCCTCCATTTTGGCGGAGGAGGTGGACGGAGTTAGGGTTGGGGATTAAATCGACCCACATTTTAAACATTGGGGATTAAATTGGACAATTTCATACATTGGGGACTAAATTGGCCACTCGCCCATACATTGGGGACCAAAAAGGTAAATAAGCCATTCTTAGAAGGATTGAAATTGAGTGCGTCTTGAGAGTGTCAATGTTTAATAATGTAAAAACATTTTATAATATTGTCTAATTTGTAAATGTAAGGACCCATGTTTTTAAATCTTTTTACGAAAATAATGTTGGGGTAATGTGAGGAAATGTGATATATGCATAAGTGATGAGGTGAAGTGTAATATAAGTGGAATGGGGTTAAATTGGTTTACACAAGCCACTTTTGGACTTGAGGTGTATTTATCCCTATGTATTTATGTGTGTGTGTGTCTAGAGAGAGATATATCATCTCCCTCTTCTCCCAAAAATCAGCCCCTCCTCTTCTCTCCTCCATTTTTGCTCCTTTGAGCTCAAATTACTCCCTCCTCATCAAACTTCTTCACAAATTGACCAAAGATTCATCATCTACGCGTGTTTGGGAGCTCGGAGTACCATCTTTTTGCACCGGAAGGGCCAAAAACGGGATTGCTCAAATTGGGGATCTAGGAATTCGTTTTTTGGTTGATTTGGAGCAAAATCATGAGGTAGGGGAACAAATTCTACTCTCTATAGTTGTATCTATGTGATTTGTTGTATATATCTTGCCCTTGTTCATTAGATTGCTCAAAAATTCATGATTTGCTCTCATAAGTGGGTTTTGTTCCATTGATTTTGTGATCTATGATTGGGATTGTTGTTGATGAAATTGTTGGTTGTTTTACCCTCCCTTGATGTCCATTGGTTGCTTGACATTTCCAATTTTTGGCATAAAACATCAAAATATGACTTGGGATGAAGTTTCTTGCTTTGGGAAAAATTCGCAGAAAATCTGGGTTTCCCCAACCAGTCGTGCAAAAACCTCCAACCGGTTGGGCGCTTCTGAAAATTTCACACGACTGTCAGCCCCAACTTGCTTGGGCAAAAACTACCAACCGGTTGGGTTTTTCAAAATTGTGCTTGTCTCTGTTTTGGTCCGACCGGTTGGGCAAAAACATCCAACCGGTTGGGAAATACTAAAATGCTGTATTTTTATTCTTCGTTCTTTCCATGATCATTGGACGTCCTGTTCTTCCCTCCGATACTTCTTTTCATCATTCGCGTTGTCATGCGAGGTTGTGGGTGAGACTCGTGGAGGTGGTTAACGAATTTAAATAAGGACTCTTGGTTGTTTATACGTGTGAAATGAACTTGGACTTAAGGTGTGATACTAGGGTCACCAATCGGCGTATGTTATCAGAAGTATAAATTAAAGGACTCTGAAGAGGACTACGAAATTTACTATTAAATGAGTTGTGATAAATTAAAGGAAATGGACCGGGATTTGATAAGTGAACTAATATGAGTACTTATGAGATACATGGGCATTGGTGGAATATTTGAGAAACAAGTGGGCATTTGAGAGACACGAGCTACTCATTGGTACTTGCGGGATACGTGAGAGCAACTTGTTGAGTACACGTGGGACACGAGAATGTTTGTAGGATCCGATAAGGCACTTGCTAAATAGTTAGTTGACACGTGGGTACCTATGGAATACGGGGACACACTAGTTGTATGTTGTGTGACATGTGGGAAGTAATTGACCACCGGGATGGTGTCAAGTATATCAAGTGTACGACCTCACGCACACATATATAAATGAGATGTGATAGGTTGATTATTGATGTGCTGAGTGGACACTTGGGTAAACCGTTGACGCGGTGTGGTATTGTGGTACTTATGTGAACTTGTAGTATGCTTTGGCACGTATGGGACATGTTGAGACGTATGTGAGTATTAGTGAGACACGTTGGTGCTTGTGGAATATATTGATAAGTGTGCAGGGTAGGTGGGGTACGTGGACTCGCGGAAATATTTAGATTAGCTTATGATGGGTGAGTATATATATGTATAAGTAAGTGCGAGTGAAATGTTTGGGGACGCGATGAATGGTATGTCATAACTAGTAGTTGCATGTATGGTTTGTTGTGTGGCTAGAAGGATATCCATTGGTTAATTATTTGAAGTTTGGATTGTGGGAGTGTCCTCGGGTGATATGAGAAATACTTTTACTTCAAATGGTAAGTGTAGAAACCTACTTGTAAATGTTGGTTTTGCTTTATGCTCTTATTCGATACATGTTATTTATGCATATATTTTCTTTAGAGTCTGAAACACAAAGGGGACACCTACTGGGCGAAGTGTATGCTCACCCCTTTGCTGTTTCAGGTTTCGCTTGAAGGACAAAGCATGGAGTGCTTGGCTTTGGCGTGCATGACATGAAGCATCATTGTTTTAAATATTTGATTATCATAGTCGTGTAAAACTTTTGAGAAATGATGATGTAACTCGTGAGAGTATTTCATGTTGATTTTTTTTGGGAATGTAAACAATCATGTGAATTGGTACTTATCATTTTGGGATTCGAGCTTAGAAAGTCAGATTTTGAATTTGTAATGCTCTATTGACCGGATATATTTTTTTTAAAAGGAAATGCATTTGACTCTGATGACGTGGATTTTAATTATATTTCGATTTATTAAATTTGAGGGCGTGACAGTAAATGTGCCTTCTATAGTTGGGTATTATAAGATTTGATGGAATCAGAAAATCATATCAGTTATATTATACAGTATGTATACATATATAGCTAGAGAGAGAGTGAGAGAGAGAGCTCATAGGGCTATGAGAGCATAATAGCCTCTCATAGTCAGAAGCAGCATTTTTACTTTCACTCAATTTTGAAGATCTCTGTCATCATTAAGTGTTTTTTTGCACTGCCATGCTACAACAGAGGACTATGTGAGCCAATTGCATACACATGTTCACCATTTGACAGCTTCAAATATGAATCCATGTACCCAGTCATAGAAATCCACGAATTACATTTAAAAAGTTCATGAATTGCTCTCGTTTCCACACTCTGTTCGCTAATCCGCACTACAGATTGCAGTTCGCACCCCTTGGGTGGCGAATCATGTGACAAGGTTCAGTCATTGTCGGTATCACGTAACAGTGATACAAGTTTCTATTATAGCTTTTCTACAAGATATGGAAACCAGTCAATCCAATCTAAGCTTAATATCTTATTACTCCCCACCTATTTCTCACCTTTCCAATATTGCTACTAAGGGAAATCCAACTTAAAACCAGTCAGCTATAGGAGAGTCCCACATACTAGTTTTGGAGGTTTTATTTACCAGTGTCGGACAAGATTTCTCTCTCCTCAGAAAATGTCACTTCCAATCGCGCCAAATTGGGAATAAATGCAGAGTCGAGACTGAAGAGCCCACAAGGTTCATACACTAATTTAGGAGATATTATTAAATGGTGCGGGATGGGCATCAATAATGTCTTTTTCCCAGTTTTAGTTAGCAAATCTCCTTCAATGCCTTTCAAAATTATGGGCAATCTTATTGTTTTGAAGCCTCGAACATGACATCGGCAGGGAATTTCGGGAGGATGCTATCAGGTGAATAGAAAATACTTAAACACGTATTCAGCAGTCTTGACAAATCTAAAATGCCATTAAAAATATGCAAAAGCGGTAAAAGCTAAGCAAAAGGAATTTCACATGTAAGACTACACGTGAAATTTCAAAGCTTACCTTCAACAGGCTTTGTTTTACGAGCATATAGTAGTTCCTCATAAACCCCTAAGTACACCTCATCCAGAGAATCTCCCTTCCTCCCGCGACCATGGACGACAGATTCAAGGCCCTGAAGCAGAGAAAGAGGAAACGTCTAAACCAGACAACTTCATTGAATGTGAAAAAGGCTGTAAAATTTGCTGCAAACCATCTCTGATTCCATTGCTTTGCCATAAAAAGACGTCCACATCTAGAGTCTCATAGAAATAGGAAAACTGAGATTGAGATTCAAAGTAAGCACTGAGGTTTAGAATATTCATAAATGCAGCACCAGCCCAAACACTCAACAGCTAAACAGTTAAGAAAATCAGTCATTTTCCTTTTATTTTGCGCACGAGGATGTCTATTACTTCGACCAAACCAACTCACCGGGTAAATGTAATCCCTCAGTCACGAATATTGTTAGAGCTTGTCCCACATTGATTAATTATAATCTCCAAAACTATTATATAAGCCTTGGCAGCCTCTCCACTCATTGTCAATTGGTTTTGAGTTAGATGCTTTATAACGAATATTAATGTACCAAAGTGTTGGGTACCTTTTTCCAAAGGGAGTGAGGAATGGAACATTGTTGCACCCTTTGAAATTCAAACCTGAGACCTGTTGAAGAGAAATGTCACACTCTGGCCACTGGACCAGCCCATTCAACACAGGGCATACAATATGTTGTTCCACTTGGCACCATTGGATTATCACAGCCAACGTTCTTTTGGAGTGGTTATCATAAGTTGTAAAGGATAACATTATGTCCTCCTCGCTATGTTCTAAAAGTCGGACAATTAGTTCCCGCTTAGGCGCTAGGCATGGGTCCAACGCCTAGATTAGGCGGTCGGTGCCTAATCCCCGCCTAGGCGCTAGATGGCCAACTAGTCGGAGCCTAGGTGCCCTTCTTCCGCCTAGCGATATTTGAACATTGCCTCCACGGGACATAAAATGCCCATCCAAAGCTACTCCTATATAAGGAGGGAGGTATTGAAGTTCGTGTACTTGGAATCTACTCACCAAAGTATCCTAAGTAGATGATTAAGGACCGATTTAAAAATCATAAGTCAAACAATAATTGGGAGAAATGGGTGAGAACTCACTTCAATTCTAGACATCCCATCTCCCAAGAAAGCACAAGCATTCTTCACATGAGCTATGTAGTAAGTATCACACAACCCGCATTTACTGCCAAACCAACAACAGTTGAACACCCTCGTCAGACATCAGTCTATAAAACCATAACAAATTTACTCACAAAAAAAAAAAAACGCTTACCCGTTTCTATTTATGCTTTTTCTAGAGGAAATGGTTTTCAATAATGGAAGAATTATCTTCTTACTAATTTCGAAACAGGTAAGTTCTTTTCCCCAAAAAAAAAACCCAGTAAAAACAAGTTCCAAAAAGTATTCTCCACAACTGATTCCAGAAAACAATCTCCAAACATTTAAATCTGGTTACATTACTTCACAAAAATAAATAAAGAAAACGACGTGGCAACACAAAATGGATTGACAAAAAATGTCTGAACCTGCAATGGTCTTTAGCCGGATAAGTTCCCCCAGGAGGAATGGGTCTGGACCGTTTTCTCCAGTCATCTCTTAACTTCACAGAATTAGGGTTCGATTTTGCTTCTAACTCCAACAACAAAAAAAAACATCAATATAACCACGCAAAATTCTTAATCATGGTGATGCATATGTATATTTACACACACAGAGAGAGGGAGAGGAATTGAAGAAGTGAGCAGTACCTTTAGATGAAGAGGATGATGAGGATGCAACTACTGAGAGAGTGAAGGGCAAGGAGGAGAGGTTGGAAGCGAGAATAGCCATAGCCATGGCAATTGAAACAGACCCAAAAGAAATGTTCCCAGAGGCTGTTGTGCGCCACAGGTAAAAATGAACGAAAACGGTCATATCTATAACTGCGTCGTTTAGTGTGTCAATTGTGAATATGGTAAAAAACTAAAAATCAACCGAGTCGTTCATCTGTAGGAATCTAAACTCGATAAAAGTTCGTTTGAGTTCAACTCGCCCGGATCCGGGGATTTCGCAGTGCGCCTCTGCACTACGGAGTTGTAGTGTAGCCAAAACTACGACGTTTTGTATGTGCAAAAGCCAAAGAGAACATTACTACTTAATCCCTCAAAACTACGTCATTTTAACCTAGTTTTATTTGTTGAATTCCAAAATGTGAGCATTTTTAAGTAGGTGTTTATTTTCTTCAAAATCAAATTTGATTTTTTATTTCTTCTATAAATGAACATAAAAATCACTTATTTTAGTTTGGGGTTGGTTTGTTTTTTTATTTTACGAGTAGAAGTTTTTCCCCTTAAAACCTGTTTCTCAAAACAAAAAGTCTAGAGTTAACACTTCACACATATTTTTAAACTTCTTAATCTTTGAGCTTCCTTCGGTTTTGAAAAACTAATGCCCGTTCGAGATGAGAAGGGGTTACAATGTATAAGAATAAGAGTCAAGATGTGTAAATTGTCAATTGTGTTTAAAATTCTAAATTGTGCGACTTGTTATATTTAGGGGGCCTCGCACAAAAACACACCTACAATAGTAATAGTCAATGTATGTGCCTAAAGAAACTTTGTAAAAACTAGTATTTCTACAAAATAGATGAATTTTATTAGCTAATATTGTCATGTACAAATTTAAAGTCACAAATAATTTTTCTAGATTTTTAAAAGGCCCACAAAAGAATATTGTTCGTGCCTAAAGACACATCGTAAAAACTAGTATTTCTACAAAATAGATGAATTTTATTAGCTAATGTTGTCATGTACAAATTTAAAGTCACAAACAATTTTCTAGATTTTTAAAAGGCCCACAAAATAAAAATATTAACGTTAAACTTGACATAATCCAAAAAGAGAGAAAATGTTGTGAACTAGGTTAAAATGACATAGTTTTGAGGGATTAAGTAGTGGTGTTCTCTTTGCACACCCAAAACGACGTAGTTTTGGCCTCCTTACAACCTCGTAGTGCAGAGGCGCACTACGGGATCCCCGAACCCCAATTCGTCGACTAAACATCAAATTTTAGGCTCATTTAATAAAAGACGCAAACTTAAACATGACAGCATTTGACTCGATTAGTTTCGCAAATTTAGTGTACATGTATTAATGTAAATATCATGAGAATTTTATATATAAACTTAAATATGTGTAGATTGTGTTAATTGTATATATAAGAAAATGTTTATGTACAACATAATTTTTTATAGCTTACATTTATAAATTTTTAAAAGTACTATGTGTTTTTTATACTTATATATACACACACACACTAAACTTCCAATCCACACCCTTAAAGTGCGGACTTCGTCCACACCTCATAGATCCCGATCGAATTTCGATGATCCGGACGGAGTCCGTAACTTTAAGAGTGTGGATAGGAAGCTCACTATATATATATAGAGAGAGGGCTTCTAGTCCGGTCTTCCCATTTCCGGACCTCCATGATCCAAATTTTTTTTTGACGATCCGAGCCGTCCAATGTGTTCAGAAGGTGTTTTCAAGGGTCCCTCGTGGAAAATTTTCAAAACAAAATACCGGGACGGGCTTGATCCAAGCAGTTTTCGCAAAAATATATAAATACAGTTTTTGCAAAAAACTGGTTGGATCAAGCCCTTCCCGGTATTTTTTTTTGAAGATTTTTCGCGTGGACCCTTGAAAACACCTTCTGAACACATTGGACGGCTTGGATTTTCCATAAATAATTTGCAACACAAAAAAAATCAATTTTTCCGTTATATACACACACACACACACACACACACACACACACACACACACACACACACACACACACACACACACACTAGGTTCACAGCATCGGGCACTGCCCGAAAGATTATGCCCATAAATTATAATAATGGTATCCAAATATATAGCATAACAACATCACAACGGAACGCACGCATCCTAACTAACTATGTTGACATCTCAGCGCGCCGACAATCACATGCCACGGAGTGGAAAACAAGAACAAAATGGTTGACAAGGCTTCAACCAAAGCACTAAAAAGTTGCAATAAAAACCACATGATAGAAACACACTACAAAGTCATCCCAAAACAGAGCCAAGGACATAGTTGTAGCACTGAGATATAAGGCACCGGCTAAAAGTCATTTTTTAGTTTTGTTTTTATTCAAAAAAAATCGTGTTTATTTATTTTGTATTAAATTTTTTAGGATTATTGATTCGTCTCCAACTCTCCATGATTGAGAAATGGGAGTCACGTAAATCTGATGGATCAAGAGGTTTTGAGAATCATTGAACCTAATTTTGGGACTCATGACTTGTCCTTTCACAAGAGAATACACATTTGAGGTTAGAGGATCATATATACAAAACCCTACAGAATCCATGAAATGTACGTAATAAAAGTCATTTAATCGCCATGACTAATGCTATGCATGCTGATTTTTGTGCATCGCAATTGAATTAATTTTTTTATGTTACTAATGTGGCGCAATAAATAAGTATAAGATAATTAAAATCACTTTTTTTCTGGGTTCTTCTCCATAAAATGACTTTTAGCAAAATCCCCAAAAGTTTAATGCAAAATTAATGCACATGAATTTTTTTTGATAAAGACAAAAACAAAAAGTGACTTTTAGCCAAGTGACAAATGCATTTTGTTCGGAATGGGATTGTCTTAAATGTAGAGCATTCACACTTGTATTCCCTTAAATCCCATAAATTCCCTTCGACATATGGACAAAATCCAAGCCAAAAAAAGGACATAGACGGACAATCTCGAATACTAGTAAGGGCAATTCAGTAATCACACAAAAAATCAACATCGAATGTGGAAAGGCCAAAATGACCAAAAAGCTAAAAGTAGTAATCTACCCAAAAGGGGCTCAATTGGAAAAATTAGGCCTAAAATTGCCAAGTCATGAAACCAGGGACAATAAAAACCCATTTTATCGCATGATTAATGCTATGCATGGTGATTTTTATGCATCACAATTTTTGGGCATCACAATTGATAACCCAAATTTCGGACTTCTAGTATACAAGAACCAAGCACAGTGACGGACGTAGGATTTCTATTGCGGGGACCAAATTACATTTATTCATAAATTAACAACAAAATACTATCATTCTATATTAATAACCAAAATTTGAGGGGACATTTCTTCATAATTTTTACAAACTAAACCTAAAATATATGAATAAAAAGAATGACACTATCCTCAAAGGGAAAAGGTATTTGGTGCTTATTATTTTGGTTGATTCTAGATTCTGAATTGCGGTTCTAGATTCTAAAATTCTAAAAAACTCCTAATCAAAACCTGTAAAAGTGTTCAAGGAACGCAAGAAAATATATTATGCATCTTGAAAGTGTTTGGTAGCATTATGACATTATTAGATTATGGGTGTAAAATTGAGCACGATGCCCTTGCTATTGTTTGTTAAATTATGAATATAACTTTGTAGATGCTTGAAAAGGTATTATCCATTGTAGAAATTTAAATACTTTGCACAGTAATACGTCTAATTATATTAAAAACTATACTGTAAAAATGTACAAATATGCATATGAATAAATAAATACATATCTTTTGTAAAAATGCTTATTTATATAGGTAATAATATCTAAAAATGAATGCATATCTATAACTGGAAAAAAGTACGTATGTAGCCTTTTTTCGAAAAGAATGAAACATGTATATAAATGAATATGTATTTATCATGTAAATACTCAAAGAAACATAAATATCTATAAGGTAATATAAATACATAGCACATGATACACACCCAAATCCAAATAGAGGGTGTGTATTGTAGCATTTCCCATCTATGAATACATATATGATATATATGCATCTAAATAATGCAGATACATTTTGTATACATAATCTGTTTATATATGTGAATAGATGCTTTGGTATCTATGTAGTTTATTAAACGGTAGAAGGTTAAAACATTGAAATTCAAGAATTCAGAATGATTATGGCTCCTTATGCCTAGAGCATTCAGAAATTGCACCATACAGTTCCCGAATACTGAATTAAAATCCAGAACCATTCTACAAATCAACTATTCAGACACGTTCTCTCTTATTTTCACATTTGTATGAAAATGTATAGCATATACCCTACAAGTATGCTCAGTCACACATAGTAGAAAAGAGGAGTAACTCTAGACATTTGAGCATCATATCCAAAGCTAAACAACAAGAACATCTACTCATTGTGGCTCGAGAGATCTGCTGCGATGAATTTCTCCCTTAAGCGCTTGAAATGAGTTGACAATTTCTCACGATCATGAAGATTTTCTTTGATCAGAGAAATTTCCTTGAAATTCTGTGCCCAAGAATGCAATCTTGGGAAAGCTGTTGGGTTCAAACAATTTGGTGCCTACAAGTTCTTCCATGACTCCAAACCAGTATGCAAGCCATCCAAATGATATGTCCACTAGTCCCAAAGAGTTTCCCCCAAAGAACTTTTTATCGCCAAGCCCTTGCTCTTCTAATGTCTTGAGGACTTCAATTACTTCTTTTTCTGCTTTCTCTTGTGCCTCGCTGGAAGTTGATCGAAAAAAATCATAAAACACGAGACCCTGTATGACAACAAAACATCATTGGTCGCAAAATGGTGGATTATTAGGAGACAAAAGAAGGCGTGATTGATTTGTAGTGGATTAGTAGTTCTTTTGAGGTATAAACCTTCAACATATTGTTTTCGGTCAAATTTGCAATCTTACAAAACTGAGCATTGGGCTGCATTACAGTACGTTCTTCACATGTTAATAATCATGCATGCTGAAATTCATGTTGTTTCACACACATTAAGGAAAGAGAAGGATCATTATAGTAACCTGTGGCGGACAGAGGGGTCGGGCGGTGGGGTTACAGCACCCCCAAAGTTTTGAAAACTTACAAATTTTGTGTTTTGGCCTTTGAAATGAATCCCTCTTCATCGCATTACCGTGTCCTTTGTGTTGTGCGGAGGGTCATCAAAGACTCAACCGCGAAAAAAGTGGTAATGAACATTGAATCGAAGAACAAAAATTAATGAGTGAAAGCAACGCAATTAAACAAATTAACGTGAGACTAATCAAACAAATTCAAAGCAAGAGAGACACAAATTTTACGTGGTTCGGCTTACTTGGGATGTAAACCTACTCCATGGGCAGTTGATCAAGGCTTCTACTAAATCAAAAGGCAAACCAATGCTCAAAAGAGCTACAAAGAGGTGTTCTGCGCCCAACTAGAGTACCAGGCTGGGTACCATTGCAGATTCATTGCTACTAGTATTATTTGTTCACATCAAACAAAAAAATCATTTAAGAAGAAAATAAGATTAAAAATAGCCTGGTACAACCTAGTATTGGCCTGCATTGGTCAGTCGGCGGTCGAAACCGACCGGTATTTGATCATGCAGTTCAAACCAGTATAACCACCGTTAATGGTAATATTAGAGGGATGGGAAGGCCTAAACTAAGATGGGATGCCGTAGTAAAAAAATTATATTAATCCAGTGAATTTAATAGATTATAAGTCATTTCTTTCCTTGAATTAACAGGGCAAGGTTCTGAATACCTTCTCTCTCTCTCTCTAAAATTGGAGGGTGGAACATCCTCCTGGACGCACAACATAATTAACCCCTTCTAATGCTGCAAAATTATGAGCAAAGACATCAATTTAGTTCATTAAGGTATGATTAGCAAATGCCAATAAAACAATTCAACATTGGATTTGTTTACGCAAGATACCTTTTTCCGGAGATCCGTCCTTCTTGGGGGGATGAACCCTGGTTTTACGGAAGATGGTAGGAACACCAGATTGCCAAAATTTATATCCTTTTTTCAGGGCCTTTCAATAAAAAACACAGAGAAAGATCCGATTAGGTTATGCAAAATTTGTCTCGAAAAATATTAGAAAACACACCACTAACATAATCTCTTGCTTTTATACAATTAGCGTCACGGTCCCTTCGCGTGCTCAAGAACGGAATTCCTGGCACCGCCCACATTTCGAACAGATCCTGACTTATATTTCCAATCCTTTGAACACCCCAATCATCTCTCCAAGAATTTTGTATCTTGTAATATTCTTTCCCTTTTTGTTTCCCCATTCCACAGATTATGATGGCATGTCCTCCGATGCCACGACGATGTTTCAGTTTTTCATCATAGATTCACATAGCTTTAACTTGATTTAAAGCTGCGCTGGCAACTCGAAACGCTCCTATGACAGGGACATTGTGTTCTAGGGCTTCACGGACTTCTTTATTGTGGTTCTAAGGGTTCAAGATATTATAACCATCTATAAACATTCGTTGTCCACTATCGTCTTGTGCTCCGCCCACTCCGCCTTACATCAGTTTAAAGAATATGGGGTTTGTGTAGACACCCCAATTTTTACCCCCGTGCATCCCCAGTGATGAAAGAAACACGCGGCGGTACCTTGGAACAACAAATCTGGACTTCAAGATTTCTGGACAAGCTTAACCCTAGCCGTACGGTTTATTATTCAAGTCGTACGGTTCATCTATCCATAAGCCAGCCGTACGGTTCACTCACTTGAACCGCACGGTCAACCCAATTAGCCGTGCGGCTATGTGTCAGATAATATTCGAAAATTTATTGCAGAAGCATCTCATCATTTTTGGAAAGATTTTGGCGAGATTTTATTCCTTTTTTTGGCTATAAATACTGCTCCTCTTCTCCCATTTTAGAACCCAGAAAAAATCCGTACCACTCCGATACGCCGCCAAAATTCTCCGGTTACTTTCCGTTCAAAGAAAAAACCGTCTGAAATCTTCGTCAAAACTACAATACGTCCTCTACTCTCCTACTTACAAGTCCAGTAACCCATAACCCATCCGAAAATCCCTCGTCCAAACTTCACATTCAAAAAAGTTCGAAGTCCTCTGTTGTTCAAAGGTTTCTGCAAAGGTACGAACCATATTTCTCGAGCCGGGTTCGAAACCTTGGTTCATTGAAGAGACCCCCGGGTCTAGGATGACTCTAATAGTCATTTCTAGGCTCGGATGGTTGAATTTTTCATAAAAATCAAGTTTTAATAACAAAAACAAGCTTCTGCCCGAAAATCAAAATTTTGGAAAATTTGTCAAGAGGTAAGCCGTGCGGCTCACTTGTATGAACCGTACGGTCAAATCAGGTAAGCCGTACGGCTCACCTGTGCGACACAAAATTTTCCTCTGTTTTCCCTCTGCCCGTACTCTGTTTTTCTGATTCTCTCTGTATTTCTTTCTCATTTATTACACCTTTCACCCTCTATTTTCTTGTTATTACTATTTAGTCCTTTTGTTTAAATTTTATTCCCGTCATGGTTTCAATTTATTTCTTTATTTGCTTATTTATTCGTCAAAGTTTTCAATAAAACGTTTTCCGAAATCCCACAAACATTTAGTAAAGACCGGGAATTTCCCGGGCGAGCGGGGTGCTTTTCAACAAAACCTTCCCCATTCGTAACCTGGCTTCCGAATCTAAGAATCTTTCCGCAGATCAAACCTTTTCCAAAATGGCACAAGAGTCATCAATTATTTTCAACGGTTTCTCGGGTACCAAAATCGCTTTCTAAAGTAAACCCCGGGTGGCGACTCACAAGTTTCTATTTTTCCTCGAAACAAGCCTGCAAGCCCGTGCGTGGATTTCACCGTCCACAAAATGGCGACTCTGCTGGGGAGTTTTTAATTAATTTTATTTTGGTATTTTACACTTGTAAAACGACTCCCGAAAGCTTGGCAAAAACGAACACGCCCCGCGTGATCGAGAAAGGAATGGTGCGATAACAGGGCTACGCCCGACCAATCCGGACTGGAGCTTTCCCGGTTGTTTGCTTGAGTAAAATTTCAAAATAAAAATTAATTTATTGGTGAGCCAAACTTGAAAAATATTTGTGGGATTTTGAAAACAGTTTTATTGTAAACTTTTGCATTGCACGTGCATGGTTACTAGCCTCGCCGCTGCGTCTTGGTTACCCTACCGGCTTGCCGGTGTTAGGACATCCCAAGGTTCTCGGCAACCCCGGACGATGATGAGCCAGCCTGCCGTTCGACCTTTGCCATGCAGTACACTTGGCACTGGGAGGCAAATATTGGCTCTAGTCTGGGTAACCCCCTTTAACCAAAACCCAGCCTTTGCATATAGTAAACTATAGCACTTTCCAACCTAAGACAGGGGCCCGCAGGGTAGGACTAGGACTATCTGTTATATCCCTGTTTTCTGTTTATCTGTTATCTGTTTATCTGTACGTTCTGTTTGCCCGTCAATCGTTTATCCATCTCTGTATATGTCATTCCACGTGCATACTGTCTCCATCTTGCATGCATACTTAGGACAGCTTAACCTAGGCCATCACTTCATATTCACATCCATAAGGATTGCCCCGACAATCGCACATTGCGTTGGATAGACAAAAATTCCTCTCTAAAAAAAAATCAATCAAAAAAAAAAAAAAATCAAATCAAAAACAAAAAAATGCTACAACTGGCTCTCTTTCCCAAAATAAAGTGCGCATTTCATGTGTGGTAGAGTCGTCATGTCGGGAGCACCATACAAGCGATTCAAGTCTACCCTCACCACCCACCAAGGGGCGCCCGTGTGGATAATCGAAGAAGTTCAGCCCGAGCTACCTCTGTGCAAGCCAGAGGAGCCTCAGCCAGGAAAGCTCAACATAGAAGACCACATGGGGGAGGACCTTGATGAAAAACTCAGTCTGCTGGCCGAAGCTAACTTGCCGGGCGTGTCTCTCCAATGGGATGCAAATGAAGGATGGAAATTCTGCTTTCCAGAAGAGCCGGAACCAATGCCAGAAAAGATCACCTTGATGATGGAGCAAGACGACGGGGAATTCGCAACCATGCCACCCGTGAAATACTTTGATGCCAACGGCCAGCCCGTCTACTACTTTGAAGACCCAGTCACGGGCCATAAGTATTGGGACGATTGTGAGTGCGATGTCTGCATTGCAGACTGCGTTCTCAATAATGATGGCATGACCCCACAACAGCTAAAAGATCTGTACAAGCAAGAGAAGAACGAAGACCCCAAGGGTAAAGGAGAAGCTGACGAAACAGGACCCTCCGCAGGGTCAACATCTCCTAATCAGTCCTCCTCTTAAAAATGGCTTCCAAAGCCAGAAGTAATCATGCAATGAGCAAATCAAGCCAACAAGGGTTTCTTTTTGAAGAATCAAGTCAACATGCGATTCTCGTTTGTTATCGAGTCTGTTGCTGTTTGTTATCAAGTCTGTTACTGTCTAATTATCAAGTCTGTTGCCAGATGTAAATACCCACTGACCTAATCCAGTCAGCAGGGCTTCTTTTGAAGAATCAAGCCAGTTCGTGATTCTTAGCACCTTTTGTTATCGAGTCTGTTGTTGTTTGATTATCGAGTCTGTTACTGTTTAATTATCGAGTCTGTCGTCAAAACCAATGTCAGGTCTGTCATGTCAGTTTGAAAAAATTCCATGCTTTTAATGAAAAAGACCTTTTGAGAAAAAGAGCCAAACTTGTAGTCCCGAACTACGTCACGGCCTGATTCCTCTCCATTGGGATACGTAGGCAACCTCCGGTCCGGCCGTTGTTTTCATAAATCATAGGAATTTGAATATATCCAACACAATAAGAAGAAAATTGGGGCAATCTTTGCATGCATCATGCATCATCTCCTTGTGCATACATCCTTTTCCATTTTTGCACATACACTGCATATTGCACCCCTGAGTTCTGTTTGTGCATATCATCAGTACTAACCATTGGCAAAAAGAAGAGAAACCTCATACCTGGACTCGGGACTCCCGAATCCCGAACAGCGATTAGTTCGAATCGAGTGAAATGCAATGGTGGAGTCAACCGGGAGCTCGGCTATGGCGAGAGAAGAAAAGACGAAATTCAACTTCTTAAGGATGCTCTAGAGGAGGAGCGAGAAAACCAATAACGCCAAACGGATGGCCCCGGATGATGCTCATGATCCAGAAACTGACTGCTCAACTCCCCCCACTAGCAGGAGGATCAAGTAATCAAAACATGGAGTCGGTATTAACCAAATTAGCCAAGCTTGAGGAGTCCGTTCAGAAACAAGAGAAAATAGCAGCCACAGGGATTGACATGGAGAAGTTATGCCTTTTTCCAGATGCAAAGCTCCCCGATAAGTTCAAGCCAATGGATTGGGACAAATTTGATGGCAGTGGTGATCCAAAAGCTCATTTGCAAACATATGTAGGTACTTTGTCCATGTATGACGTTGGAAAAGATGCAATGGGCCAGATGTTCCAGCAAACTCTGACCGGGCTGCGCTCCGCTGGTTTCTGAATCTAGACATCTCCAAGAAGAGGACATGGGAAGATATTGGGGCGGCCTTTGTCGCCCAATACAATTACAACATTCAGCTTGAAATGACCATCCGGGAACTGGAATCAACCAAGATGGGCAAGAATGAGTCTTTTGCTGACTTTGTTAAGAGGTGGAGAGGAAAAGCATCTCAGATGATGGAACGGCCTTCAGAAAAAGAACAAATGAGGATTATCACAAGGAATCTAGAACCGGATTTCGCCAAGCACCTAGTGGTCTTTCAGACCACCGCCGACTTCAAGACTTTCTATGAAGCAGGTCTGGCAGTTGAGGATGCTCTCCGAAGCGGCATATTTGAGAAAGGTGAATCTACCCCTAAACCGAGACGAGTTTACTCTGGCAACAACAACACCTTGTTTGGACCCAGCAACTACAATCAAAACCAAGCCAGCTCTTCCAATCCCAAGCCAGCCAAAACTGAACCTGTTAACCAGATTGTAACCCAGTCACAATTCCAGCAAACAGCTCCCCGGCCAAGAAGAGAATTTCACCCTCTCCCCTTTCCACTTGTCACAGTATACAAAAAACTACTTGACCGAAAAGCCATCCAGCCTCTCGAGCCTCGAGAGCTACCCAAAGAACTCTCCCCAAACCACAATCCAAATACCTACTGTGCCTATCACCAGATGCCCGGCCATCACACCAACAACTGCATGCGCCTTAAACACAAAATCCAAGATCTTGTGGACGACGGGACCATCCCACTTCCCGATCAAAAGCCCAACACCATTTCCAATCCTTTACCCAATCACAAGCAAAACACCCAAGTCAGCCAGATATCCTTCATCCCCATTACAAAAGACCTTACCTCCACTAAATTTGACCCTAGCCTATATATCATCACAGCCACCGAGCCAAAGCCCGTTGTCTCCCTGCCAGAAGACCTTGGGGTTCATTTCCTTTCACGCACCCGTACAATGCAAAATCCAAGATGGAGTGACGTTGTGGAGGGAGAAGAATGGTCCATGAGCGATCAGGATTGGGAGGAATCCCGTCAAGCATTGTTTGGTTCTTTGCTAATCTCTGGAGACCCGAGCCAATTCATCATCCCCAAATTCCTTGATAAGCCAATTGTTCACATGCTGGAGAATTCCCATGTCTGCCAGATCGATGAAATGGAAAGCAGTGCAAATCCCCTAGGGGAAACATTGACTCCAAACAGACATCCAACAGGCAGTATTTCACCAATTACGCGTTCCAGGGAAGAGGGCCATTCTGTCAAAGAAGCTACCTTCGGAAGTCAAGGCTGGTTCCCACAAGCATACATCAGTGACGGGTCTTTGCCTCAGCCGTCAACACCATTCCCATCGTCATCCAATGTATCGGTACTAGTCACTGATCCCATGACCACTATCTGGGATGAAGAAGCAGTAGTCGATATCCGAGTAAGCAATGATGAGGTGTGGACTGTCAACAGAGCCATGCTAGATCCATCCTTTTGGCAAGATCCCGAAATAGGCAAACTCGAGACGAAAATGGAAACAGTGAAAATCGAGGAACAAAGGACCAGAAATGACCTGACAAATTTCTGGACTGAAGACCAAGAGATCATGCAGAAAAGGGAAGCCATCAGGGCTGGCAAACGAAAGGTCGATGAAGAATATCTAAATTTAAGGGTGAAAATCGGAGTTATGGGAAGAAACGGTCAATAGAATAACCCGAAGTGGTCGAATCTGCCGGCCCAAATTTATCTTCAAGGAAGGAATCCATCCAACCATGTTGCAACAGAAGATTTCGCTTGGGATGATCCTATCCTCGAGGACACAATTACTAACCATCCGGAAGTTATCATTCAGCAAAACTCGGCCGCTAGGTCACCTCCAAAGAATCCTCCAGTAACAAGTGATCCAATTCAGAAACAGCTTGAGAGAACTCCCGCCTCAGTATCCATTTGGGGGTTACTCTCTTCATCTCGAGAACACCGTCAAAAGCTAATCAAGGCTCTATCAAACATGGAGGTGCCCCCAGACACTCCTCCTGAAACGATGGTGGCTCTGCTAACACCAACTCGAGCAAAGCATGTGGTGGTTTTCACTGAAAAAGATCTGCCACCAGAAGGAGCCGGTCACAACAAGCCATTGCACATCACTCTGAAATGCAAGGAAAAGTGGGTCCCGATTGTGTTATTGGATAATGGGTCTGCTTTGAATGTTTGTCCCCTGCGTACGGCTTATTGTTTGGGTTTTAAGAACAAGGATTTCCAACCGTCAAATCTCGGGGTGCGTGCCTACGACAATACTCGACGAGACGTGATTGGGACCATTCAGATGGAAATAATGATTGAAGATTTCGAGACCAGTGTTGAGTTTCATGTGCTCGATATCCCCTCGTCATTCAACTTGTTGCTAGGTAGGCCATGGCTCCACCGATCGGACATCATGGCTGTGCCTTCCTCCCTGCATCAGAAAGTTCAGCTCGGATTGGCCACAGGAACCTTGACCATCTATGGAGATTCTGGAATTCGCCCGCATGTCCCTGACAATGCTCCCTTGCTTGAAATCGCTCACGGAGAAGAAGACATCACTCTTGGAGGTTTTTCCTTTGATACTTCCGACGGGGTATTCACCATCAAAATGGACGAGGATTTTTCGATAAGGTCAACAGCTCTGGATATGATGCTAAAAATGGAGTATTTGCCCGGACTAGGGCTTGGTCGCAACAATCAAGGGGTGGCAGAGTTCCCCAAATTTCTGGCAAACAACTACCGTTTCGGGCTCGGTTATGAATCTGGTCAGGGCAGGAAAATACAAGCTGGTGCCGGGAAAGGGCCCATCTACTTCACGAAAGCTTCAGAGGCTATCTACCAAGGGGACCCAGAGCCATTCTGGGATATGGAAACAAAAACCAAGCTGCCAGGATTTGAAATCTTTTCTGACAACACCTGGAGTAGCGAGGATGAAACAGAAGAGTGGGAGGAGCCAGCTAAAAGGCTTCATGTTGACTGGATCGAGGTTCTTGACTCAGGGAATCTTTTATCGCTGTTTGGGGAAGAAAGTCCACCAGGTATGAGAGAGGGCGAGCCTGCCGCGACGTTTGCTGATTTAAAGCCTGTTGAGGATATGGAGCTGATGATGCTGGGACAGGAAGCTCTGGAGGATGTTACCACACTCATTGTGGATGCCAATGGATCTTATAAAAATTGCACTTTTGTACCTAGAATCATTTACACTGGCACTGATTTTGAATCTGAGTCTGAGTCTAGCACTGCATCTAGCATTGAGTCTGGTTTTGAGTTGGAGTTTGAATCTGTTATCACTCCACGTCATCACTTCTCTTTTGAGTTTGAGTCCACTCTCATGTATCATGCCCCTGGGGCCCCCTCCTTTGAAATAAATGAAATCGACTTTGCTTATCTTGCTGTGTCCGAAATAAATTGTGTCGACCCCGATGATGAGGGGATCGAGTTTGAGGAAGAAATTCCAAAAGAACTCCGATCTCTAATCAAAAGGGAAGATGAAAGGCATGCTCAGCCTATAAAAGAAGAAGTTGTTTCTATAAATTTGAGAGATGAGAGTAATCCGCACATGGTTCAAATCGGCTCCGGACTGTCTCCAGAAGAATTCAGAGCTCACTCGGATCTCCTGAAAGAATTCGAAGATGTTTTTGCATGGTCACACGCAGATATGCCTGGTATCGACCCTGAGATAGTAGAGCACCGAATCCCTTTGTACCCCGATGCAAAGCCGGTCAAACAAAAACTGAGGAAAATGAGGCCAGATTGGGTGTTGGAAATCAAGAAGGAAGTTCAGAGGCAGATAGACGCAGGGTTTCTAATGGTCACCGAGTACCCTCAATGGGTTGCAAATATCGTGCCAGTTCCGAAGAAAAATGGGAAGATCAGGATCTGCGTAGACTTCAGGGATTTGAACAAAGCGAGCCCGAAAGATGATTTTCCTCTGCCACACATAGACGTGTTGGTGGATAACACCGCAGGGCACGCATTGCTATCATTCATGGATGGATTTTCAGGTTACAATCAGATTCTCATGGCTCCCGAAGATCGTGAAAAGACTACTTTCACCACGGAATGGGGCACCTACTGCTACAGGGTTATGCCATTCGGACTAAAGAACGCAGGGTCTACTTACCAGAGAGCTGCCACAACATTGTTGCATGACATGATCCACAAGGAAGTAGAAGTGTATGTGGATGACATGATTGTCAAGGCCAAGGAAAAGGAAGGGCATCTGCCTGCCCTCAGGAAGTTCTTCGAGAGAATCCGCAAATTCAGGTTGCGCCTCAATCCGGAGAAGTGTACATTTGGAGTCACAGCGGGAAAAATGCTCGGATTCATGATCACCACGCGAGGAATCGAGGTGGACCCATCAAAAATCAAAGCCATTCTGGAAATGGAGCCACCGCGGACAGAGAAGGAAATACGGAGCTTCCTCGGGAAAATCCAATTTATCAGTAGATTCATCGCCAAGTTAACCTCTACTTGCGAGCCGATGTTTCGTTTACTCAAGAAAGGTGTGTCATTCAAGTGGGACGACAAGTGTCAACAAGCTTTCGAGACCATTAAGAATTATCTCCAGAACCCCCCGATACTGATGCCGCCCATACCAGGACAACCTCTCATTCTGTACTTGTCTGTCACATCTTCGGCTATGGGATGCATGTTGGCGCAAGAAGGAGAAAGAGGAAGTGAGAAAGTTGTTTACTACATCAGCAAGAAAATGATGGGGTGTGAGGAGCGATACACGTCATTGGAAAAAGTCTGTTGGGCGTTAATCTGGGCTTCCAAGAAATTGAGACACTACATGTTGGCTTACTCCGTAAAGCTGATCTCCCGAATGGATCCACTCAAATATCTATTCGAAAAGCCAGCGCTGACGGGCAAACTAGCACGATGGTTGCTTATGCTAGCAGAGTTCGATATCAAATACGTCACCCGGAAGTCGGTGAAAGGGAAAGCGGTTGCGGAATTCCTAGCAGATCATCCTGTAGAAGGGCCAGAGGATGTAGAGTTCGAATTCCCTGACGAGAATGTAATGACAACTACCAACGATGTCTGGATGTTGTATTTTGACGGTGCCGCCAATCAGAAAGGGTTTGGAATTGGAATATTGCTGGTCTCACCGGAAGGGTCACACATCCCTCTTGCTTTCAAACTAAATTTCGAAGTCACCAACAACCAAGCAGAATATGAAGCATGCATAGTAGGAATGGAAGCGGCCTTGGAAATCGGAGTCAAAAGACTGGAGGTAGTCGGAGATTCCAATTTAGTTGTGTCACAAGCCAACAGAGATTGGAAGGTGAAAGAAGACAAGCTCAAACCTTACCACCAAGATCTCGAAAATCTAATTCCACGATTTCAAATGGTCACATTCACTCATGTTCCCAGATTAAAGAACAGATTTGCCGACGCCTTTAGCAACTTTGGCCTCAATGGTGGAAGTACTGGATGGAGTTAAACTCAGGCCAATCACAATTGAACAGAGGGACAAGCCTGTTTTCGAATATGTCATGGTTGTCAATGAACCTGACGACGGTCTACCATGGTATCATGACATTTGGAACTTCATCGAGAGAGGAGAGTATCCGGCAGGAACTGAAAAGAAGGATCAGATTGCTCTTCGGAGATTGGCCTCTCAATACATCATTTGCGGAGGGAAGCTATACCGGCGGTCGCATTGCGGGATGCATAAGTTATGTGTGCACGGTACAGAAGCCACCATGATCATGGAAGAAGTTCACGAAGGAGTCTGCGGCCCTCACATGAATGGGATGATGCTTGCAAAGAAGATTCTCCGTCAAGGGTATTACTGGTCGACCATGGAAACTGAGTGCATTCAGTACGTGAGACGGTGTCACAAATGCCAGATTCACGCCAATCTCATGCATGTACCACCATCAGAATTACACTCCATGACTTCACCTTGGCCTTTCTCCACCTGGGGCATTGATGTCATTGGCAAAATCACACCAGCTGCGTCTAACGGCCACAAGTTCATCTTGGTGGCAATCGATTATTTTACCAAATGGGTCGAAGCTGCTTCATATGCAACTTTGACGGCAGTTCAAGTCTCCCACTTCATCAAGCAGAACATCGTCTATCGATATGGTGTCCCTCAGGCTTTTGTATCAGATAACGGGGTTCATTTCAAGGGTAGAGCCGCAGAAACTCTCGAAGACTTCGGAATCCAAGTTCACAAGTCAACTGTTTATCGGCCACAAACCAATGGAGCTGTGGAAGCGGCAAATAAAACCCTCAAAACGATATTGGAGAGGTCCACTCAGTCTGCAAGGGACTGGCACGAACAATTGCCGTTAGCACTATGGGGGTACAGGACGTCCATTCGTACTCCAACAGGGGCAACACCTTATTCTTTGGTTTATGGCATGGAGGCTGTCCTCCCAATTGAGCTTGAGGTACCATCTCTAAGGGTCATGGTCGAATCAAAGATCAGCGAAACAGAATGGCAAGGCTCGAGATTCGAGGAGCTTATGTTATTTGACGAAAGACGGCTCAAGGCTTTGTATCATGTCCAGGGTTATCAGCGCAGAATCGCACGGGCATTTAACAGGAAAGTAAAATCTAGGGATCTACAAGAAGGTGATATGGTTTTAAAAGAGATCCGGGCTCCAGTCTTCGACCCTCGTGGGAAGTTTCGACCAAAGTGGGCAGGCCCGTACATCATCAGGAAGATCTTGTCTGGAGGCGCGACGCAGCTCATTGATCTCGACGGCAACGAATTCTCCACTTTGGTTAACATGGATCAACTCAAGAGATATTACCCCTGAGAGAAGCTCGCTGGACTGAAAACCGCAAGGGCGGGCAGTGCCAGGCAAAATTAAGAGCAAGCCTGCTAAGTCGAAAACCCACATCGGGCGATTTAGGCAAAAGTTAAGGCAAATCGATCAAATGAGCTCGCTAGACCGAAAACCTGAAAAGGCGGTACTAGGCAAAATTCAGAGTGCAAAAGGAGAGTGTCAATACTCGAGTGAACCCTAGCCAAATTTGTACTTTCGAACTACGTCATGACCTGATTCCTGTAAAAAGGATACGTAGGCATCCTCACCTCGAGGACCGGTCGCCACCTTTTAAAAATCTCTTTGAGTTGATATTTAGCCGTCACATGTAAAGCAAAATGCAAATCTCATAATTCATCTTTATTGAAATAAACTTCTTGGATTACATGGCTGAGCATGAACTTTCAAAACACAAAAACAAACAGCAAAGCATGACCTCACGTAAAACATCTCGTGAGTCTAGACAACTTATTTCGGGCACATTAAGATTAAGTTCAAAAGTCAACCTTGGCTTCCATATTCCCTTGTTTCCATATCTATTATTAACCATCTCACATAGCGCTCTGAAAGATTGACACTCGGATACGGATCTCTTGGAATGGTCACACGCTCCCTCCAAGTGTTTTGATAAGCTCTGAATGTCGCAAAGTTGTGATTCGGCATGACATAGTTCTCTGATGGCGGTATTATCTGACGGACGCCAAGCTGACGGAGGATACGATTCGGAATATAGAAAGTCCAGCAAGATAAACCAGCCAGAATCACCCGCTGACGCCCCATGTTGCTCACAGTCATAGCAGGACTATCAAGCCAAGCCAAACGCCAAGCAATCACCTCTTCAGTAAGCCGGGAAAACACCCTGAACCAGCCATGCTCATCATCAAAAGCTTCCCGGAAATCCCTTTGAATGAATCCCTGTGTCTCATGAACCCGTCGCCGCGGTACAGGTTCCAACAAATTGGCCTTGTCACATAGCCATATCTGTGTCAGAGAGAAAACAAGTAAGAAACCATAGACGGCCTAAACCCGAGTGTTGAGGTAAAACGAGAATGTGGGAAAAACCAGAAAAAGGAGAGTTGAGTGAGAAACCTACCTGTAGGAGCAAAGCACTCCCTTCAAAAACATTGGTACCCCCAGCATGAACCCTGTCCAATCCCATCAAAGTTTCTGCCAAAACCATCGGAGCCACGTCTTTGCGTTCTTCAATTTGCACGGCAACGCCAACCAAAGATGAACTCGCTCGCCCGTCGGACTGGACAAACAAGAAAGCAGCAAGCAGGCAAAGACACAGCGCAAAATCTTCTGGACGGAATTGTGCTATGATCCGCGGAATGTTGATGATGCCTCCCTGAAGCATAGATTTCGCTGCTTTATTACTTAGCCCGAGCTTAGCAGATAGCGTGTTGGCAAAGTTTACCCCATACAGAGGTATGACTGGCATCTCCAGATTAAACCCACCAAGGTATGCATGGAACTCCTCCACAATGGGGCATAACTCGTGAAGGCCGAAACGGAACACATGCACCTTCGGATCCCAGAATCGAACCGCAGCATGCAAGAGCTCAGGACGGATGGTTACATCCCGGATACGGCCTTGTCAAGTCATCCGGTGACCCTGAAAATTGAGCCATCCAATGCCGTCAAGTTCATCAAGCCAAGGTCGAACCAAAGCCGAAAGACTCATGGTTGGATAGCAAATACAAAGAAAGATGAGAGATTTTGGGTTTTGCAAGAGCACAAAGAGGCTGTGGAAAAAGGCCATTTATGGTGTGCATGGGTAAGAAGATTTTTGGATTGATCGCCTTGTAAAACGTGCCAATATTGAGGAGTGTAAAAATCCTCTCAAAAGCTTGAAAGAACTTCGAAAATAGCAAGGTTGGGTCATCATTCAGACCACAGAGCAACATGGTGACGTGCAGGAGCCCAGAGGTCTGCAACAAAACTCAAAGTTTTGGCATCCCCAGAAGTGAACCGTACGGTTCACTTCATTGAACCGTACGGCTTATTCCAGTTAGCCGTGCGGCTAATTTTGTGACATCCATGACCAAGTTTTGGCTTAAGCCCCCGGAAATTGTTTCGGGTATGTTTTGGGCACTTTTTCTGGTCATACAAGTTATAATGGGTATTTTAAAACTATGTACAAATTGGTTTGAATTCTGAACCACGGTTGCATGGATGGATACTCCGAAAGCCCAGACGCGCCGAAATCAACAGGCTGAAATATACTTTCTTGGCATCAACGGCTTCAGTGAGCCATGCCAAATATTCACAAGGGTACGGAGGAATTGTTTGGTGGATTTAACAGAAACATTCGAGGTCCCGAAATGCCCAAGCCCGGAATCGCCCGATATTGCCCAAACGAGGGGCGCCGGCAAGACAAAATGTGTCCGAGTGTCAAAATCCTTTATTCCATCTATTCGAGCAAAGTATAACATACATTTGTGATGTGTTATAAGTGTCATCAGGCAGACGTCATGTGAATTCAAAGTTTCGGGCGCAATGGGCCGCATTATGCCTATGACGCACAAATTTTCTTGTAAAGTTTTGAGTTCATTGAGTCAGTTTGTATATACATGTTTCATCATTCTCTTTCCAATCCGAAGTCACATATTTTTATTCTTATTTTTCCTGTGGGCACGTATTGCACATTATCAAAATTCGGTCATTCACAAAGTAATCATGTGCAGAACTTGGCTCTTCTTTCAAAATGTGTCAGTGCGAATCATTTAAAGCATAAACAAATATGTGCAATCTATATAAGAACTAAACGGCATCCATGTCATGAGCATAAATATACATCTATCTAGGGCAAACTGGCCCAGCATCAAAACTACCGCGGCTCGCAGGCCGTATCCGTGAAAAAAGAGAAAAGTAGGGCAAACAGGCGCCCAAGTCAAAACTGAGCACGCAGGCTCATCCTAAAAACCACTGCGTCGCCTCTTCGTGGCCGGGCGACGGCCGAGTGTCGAAGTGGATCCTCCTCTCGTGTGTCCTCGCGCCGCTACCCGCGCCACCGCTACTCTACTTCGTATCTCCCTCCCTCCTGGAAGCCACTTGCTCTCCACGAGCCGAACTCTCTGGGACACCTCTCTCAACGAGGAACGCAAAGACTGCGCCGGGCGCTGAATCACCGGCAGGCTGATCAGACGGACCTCCTCCAACATTCTTCATCAAGGCCTCCTACGAGGCGGCATGTAAGGAAATACGTCCTATACGGAAAAAAAGGAAAATTCATCAAAAAAAAAAAAAAAACAGTCAAAACATTCGAATTCTCAAAAAAAAAAAAAAAAGCACAATGCATACCCGGTCCGTCTCACGACGGGAAAAGCTCTACGGGTGCGTCGAGACCTCGACGTCCACATTCGACTTCTCACTTTCCCCCCCGATGCGGTCATCGCTAGTACTGCGACCACTGCCATTACCTTCCAAGACCTCGGCCTCTGCGGCGGCCTCCCGCTCTACCTCTCTCTCACTACCACTACGGCCACCTCCTACACCGCGACCACCTCCAAGACTCTCCGCCACCTCCCGGCCAGCTCGCGCCACCACCCCACCACTCCGTCATCCCCGTCATCGTCATCTCCACCAAAGATGGGCACAACGCCCGCTCTACTCTCGGGTGCACCTGGAGTCCCGCCAATCGTGAGATCACGAACCAAAGCCTCCTGTGTCTCGCACCCGTTGAACAATGGACGCCCAGCCTCTGGGATCTGCGAGACAAAATCAAAAGCGTTAGTAGGTAACATGAATAAATGCTTGAATAAAACATGAAGTTTAATTATTTCTTGTTTTCAAATTTCGAGATTACCTCTGTCGCGATAGAAATGAGGTGGAGTAACCTCGGGAACCACCACATACCCCATACTCCGTTCGCTCGCAACATCACATCAATCTCTCTCCTCGGAATGGGCATCGGGCCCTCCACGGGTGCGGGGCGGCTAGACGAGTCTCCATATCCAGTTATAAGCCAAGTTTGCTCACCACATAACCGTCATAGTCCTCCGAGGGCCGAAAACCAACTCTCGTGTCTAGCACTGAACGCCTCTACCTCGGCCAAGGTATACTCCTCGCGTCCCTCCGAACAAACGGCGGAAGAGGACCCGGCACTCTGAAGTGGTCTAAGCCCAAGGACTGGCGCGCCACCCTCTCACCCAAGTACCACTGCCACCCGTATGGAGACTCCAACAACACGCGCCCTCGCGTCACTGCCCGACTCCGGGTCAAGTAAGAAGCACTCAACCTGCCCCACGCATCCCAGTTCACCTGCAGAGAACCATGAATTACTTTCGAAGTCAACAATGGAATCAAAATATCTGGAAAGGAAGTCAGAAAGTTTGGTATCATACCGTCTCACCCGTGGACTGGTCCAAGAAAATACGAAAGAACCTCAGCTGCCCCTTCTTCCCACCTTTCCCGACATGCTCCTTGGTCCACTTCGCTGCCCGTGGAAGCACACGCTTGTCTGCATGAGAGTTCTCTGGGGCCGGCACTCCAAACACCTCATAAGCCCATACCTGCATTGTTCAAGGAAATGTATCAGTAACAGGAATGAAAACAGCAGTTCATGGAGTATTTAAAGCAGAAAGAAATAACTTGACATACCTCCAAGACCCTCCAAAAGAACCTCCAAGAGTGTTCGCGCCCCCGAACCACCGAGCCAAGGAAACAAAAAAGAGTGCCCAAGGCAGCTCCACCCTCAAACCGTGGCCCGTCCTCAAGTCTGCCAAAGCAGGTAACCAACTCAGGTGCACCGAGTTCTGCCTATTCGGAAATAGCGCAGTACCGAACAAGAAAAGCAAATAGGCTCTCGCCATCTGTGCAGCCTCAGCAGGAGACCTCGGCTCGTGATCCCATATCGCCGGTAAGTGATCACATCTCACCATCGCCTCATCTCCAACCTCCTTCCCCAGAAAGTGGCGCACAGCCCCGTCCAAGTACAAGCTGAGTCGAAGGGTATCGGCTGCCGCCAACCTCAACCTCGTAGTTGCAAAAAGTCCAAAGGGGTGATCGTCATCTCCCGAACCGAAAAGTGAAAGCTATTGGTGGTGTCCCACCAATGCTCCATCAAAGCCCTCAACACCTTCCGGTCCGTCCGGGTAGGCAGCAGTGTACTAATAAAAACAGTGAAACCAGCTGCATCCACCAACTCCCTCACACTCGGAGGCAACCTCCTGTAATGAGCCAAGCAATCGGATGGCCCTCCGTATCCCAGAAGAGAACGATCCAACTGTTTTCAAGGACATGACACAAATTCAGTCAGTAAAGCAGCAAGGGCAATGCAATAATAAAAGCAGTTCAAAAGAAAAACATGAATGAAAAGCACTCACCAGGGGTCTGCTAGAAGTGTGTGTCGACGGGTCGCGCAAGATCAGCGACTCAGGGTAAAGCGGCAGTCGTGGCTCGTACACCTCACACCCCCTGGTATAAAAAGTGAACCGAGGATCGTAAGTCTCCGGACAAAGGGCATGCTCTGCTCTCGAGCCAGCTGAACCTCCTCAACTATGGTCACACGGACCACCTCCTCCACCGGCACCTCTGCCTGCTCAGGCTCGCCAACCAGTGGCGTCTCTCCTACCAAGACCTCGCCCAACCGAGGGAACTGCTGTAAGTTCCGCGCCAAGGTCTCGTCGGTAGCCCCATCCAAGGTATCCCCCAAAGTAGCTCCCGGAGCTCGTGAAGAACCAACCCGAGAAGTGAAAAACCGGGTCGAGGGCTCCCAGTGTCGACTCTCCTCTGGCGCCTCGCCTGTACCAAGGACTCCGAGTCAAACTCCCGAAAACACGAGCAACAGGTACAACAGGGGCCGCCCCCTCAGCCTGTGCTCTCTCAGTCTCTACTCTCACCAACCTCTCGGTCTGTGCTCCCGCGGCACGTGCCTCCTCAGCCTGTCCTCCCTCACCACTGACACCTCCACTATAAATCCCATCACCCATCTCCTCATCACTACTACCGCTCATCTCCCCAAGATCCTCCATAAAAACATCCCCAGGTCGCACAATGGTGATCGGAATCCTAACAGAAGTATCATCACCACTAACCGGGTACTCTCTCACCAAAACAAAGGCCGCAACATCAGGGAAAACTACACCTTCACCACCTACACTCTCCTCCGCAGCCCGCGGGTCAAACAGAACATCAACACCACCAACATTCATCTCAATCTCAGGCAAAGGTACATTTATATCAAGATCAATATGCATCGAACTACTAGAAGCGGTGACGGTACTTACCGGGATGTCCGTACTCTCCATGGACGCCCAGACATCGTCCATTGCACTGTACTGTTCTGCCAATGCCCCGAGAACATCACCACCACTCCCCGTAGCTTCAACCGGCCTTGTCTCGGGTAGTCCCTCATCACCACCAATCGGCACGACCGTACGGTCATCCACGTAAACCGCACGGAGCCCCTCATCCCCGACTACAGCCGCACGGGCCCCCCGCATGCCGGAAGTAACCGCACGGTATGCCTCTTCTCCAGATCCGCTCGCACGGTGCTCCTCGTGACCCATTTCGGCACCAAATAGATTACCCTCTCTCAGTACTGACGCTGATGAACCGAAACCGGCGGCTTGGGCCGCCGCCCCTTCTTCCGTAAGAATCGAAGCCGACGGGTCAGCACCGGAGGAAGAACTTGGATTCTGGGTCTCGCCGGAATCGGCCATGGCCGACGGGAAGTATGGGTTCTTCGCCGGATTTCGAACGAGATCGAACAAAAGGGGATTTCTACTCTCTCGCGGACTCTCGGTAAACCACCTCTCAAAATGTTTGAAGAAAGTGAGACAAAATCGAAAAACCCGACGGTTTCTTTATCTGCAAAAACCGCTTGAATCAACCGTGCGGTTCATCGAAGCACACCGTGCGGTGCACACATGTAAGCCGTACGGTGCACCTGTCTTTTCCTCCGCCGTGCGACACCTACCAGGTACGTTTTTGAAAACCGTACGGTTAATCCTTCTTAGAAATCCAAAATTTTAAAAATCACATACCACACCCCCGTGTCTTGTGATTTGCAAACGAAGTCCTCAATGGCATTTTTAATTCCAAAAAAATTACAAATTAAGTCCTTGACGGCATTTTCAAAAAAGTTAAGTCCTCTACGGCATTTTTTGTTTCAAAATTACAAATTAAGTCCTCGATGGCACTTTTTCCAAAAAAGTTAAGTCCTCTACGGCATTTTCCAAAAATTAATTCCTCGACGGCACTTTTCATTTCAAAATTACAAATTAAGTCCTCGACGGCATTTTCCAAAATCATAATTTCAAACTTAAGTCCTCAACGGCATTTTCTAAATCATAATTTCACGTAAAGTCCTCTACGGCATTTTTGTTATCTGTTTTCTCGCACTAGGGAAAATTGGGGCGTCTATATCTTCGACGCAACTTGCATCACAGAACGATGATTAAGTCTTGTCAAAGAGGGGCAACTGTAGACACCCCAATTTTTACCCCCGTGCATCCCCAGTGATGAAAGAAACACGCGGCGGTACCTTGGAACAACAAATCTGGACTTCAAGATTTCTGGACAAGCTTAACCCTAGCCGTACGGTTTATTATTCAAGTCGTACGGTTCATCTATCCATAAGCCAGCCGTACGGTTCACTCACTTGAACCGCACGGTCAACCCAATTAGCCGTGCGGCTATGTGTCAGATAATATTCGAAAATTTATTGCAGAAGCATCTCATCATTTTTGGAAAGATTTTGGCGAGATTTTATTCCTTTTTTTGGCTATAAATACTGCTCCTCTTCTCCCATTTTAGAACCTGTAAAAAATTGCATTACCACTCCGTCGCCGCAAAATTCTCCTAAGCATTACTTTCAGTTCAAAGAAAAACTGTCTCCTCAAATCTTCGTCAAAACTACAATACGTCCTCTACTCTCCTACTTACAAGTCCAGTAACCCATAACCCATCCGAAAATCCCTCGTCCAAACTTCACATTCAAAAAAGTTCGAAGTCCTCTGTTGTTCAAAGGTTTCTGCAAAGGTACGAACCATATTTCTCGAGCCGGGTTCGAAACCTTGGTTCATTGAAGAGACCCCGGTCTAGGATGACTCTAATAGTCATTTCTAGGCTCGGATGGTTGAATTTTTCATAAAAATCAAGTTTTAATAACAAAAACAAGCTTCTGCCCGAAAATCAAAATTTTGGAAAATTTGTCAAGAGGTAAGCCGTGCGGCTCACTTGTATGAACCGTACGGTCAAATCAGGTAAGCCGTACGGCTCACCTGTGCGACACAAAATTTTCCTCTGTTTTCCCTCCGCCCGTACTGCTTTTTACCGATTCTCTCTGTATTTCTTTCTCATTTATTACACCTTTCACCCTCTATTTTCTTGTTATTACTATTTAGTCCTTTTGTTTAAATTTTATTCCCGTCATGGTTTCAATTTATTTCTTTATTTGCTTATTTATTCGTCAAAGTTTTCAATAAAACGTTTTCCGAAATCCCACAAACATTTAGTAAAGACCGGGAATTTCCCGGGCGAGCGGGGTGCTTTTCAACAAAACCTTCCCCATTCGTAACCTGGCTTCCGAATCTAAGAATCTTTCCGCAGATCAAACCTTTTCCAAAATGGCACAAGAGTCATCAATTATTTTCAACGGTTTCTCGGGTACCAAAATCGCTTTCTAAAGTAAACCCCGGGTGGCGACTCACAAGTTTCTATTTTTCCTCGAAACAAGCCCGTGCGTGGATTTCACCGTCCACAGTTTGCCTTGAAGTTGCACTTCCGTTTACCGGAATACGCGGAGTGGGCGGAGCACAAGACGATAATGGACAACGAATGTTTATTGATGGTTATAATATGTTGAACCCTAAGATCCACAATAAAGAAGTCCGCGAAGCCCTAGAACACAGTGTCCTTGTCATATGAGCATTCCGAGTCACCAGCGCAGCTTTAAATCAAGTTAAAGATATGCGAATCTATGATGAAAAACCGAAACATCGCCGTGGCATCGGAGGACATGCCATCATAATTTGTGGAATGAGGAAACAAAAAGGGAAAGACTACTACAAAATACAAAATTCTTGGCGAGATGATTGGGGTGTTCAAGGGATTGGAAATATAAGTCAGGATCTGTTCGAAGGACGGATCTCCGGAAAAAGGTATCTTGCGTAAACAAATCCAATGCTGAATTGTTTTATTGACATTTGTTAATCAGAGTTGGGTCATCAGAACACACGTACAACAATAGAGCTCCGTGAGTGCCGGTTTCAGGACTGGTTTTTAGAGAGAAAACAGGGCTGTTTGAGACTATTTTACTGGGCTGTTTTTGTGGCTAAAATGGAGCTATTTCGGGACAAGAATGGAGCTGATTTTGCAGGCTGGAAGGAGCTGGTTTTCGGTGGTTGGAGCAGTATGGGGACAGTAGTATAGATGGTGAAGGAAGAAGATGAGATATGTGTGAACACCCCGCAAAGTATGTCCACGAAATTGAGGTTTGTTGGTTTGATCGATTGAATGGAGTCGCCACCCGGGTTTGATGACTATACCCGAGAAACCAATTGAAAAATGACTCTTTTGCCCTTGGTATAGAAAATATTTTCACCGGTCTTTCAGAATGAGATTTCTCGGGTTCGGGAACTAGGTTACTAGAGAGGAAGGAATTTAAAGCACCCCTCCCACCCGATGCGACCACCGGTCTCTACTAAATGCTTAAGGGATCTTGGAAATATTGTTTGAATGGACTTTGAACACATATTCATGTGAAAGCACGAAAAAAGTATCAAAAAGATCAATGAGATGTGGGTGGATGCTTGTGCAAAATGTCATGAGTGAATGATTTATATGCATAGACCATTGAAACTTGATCAAATCATGCTCAAACTGCTCTAAGGTGTCCCAGAAACTGATCACAAACATCAAACATATCACACCTGGATAGCAATCTGGGCACCTGGATTAGACAGATCCAGGCGCCTGGATCGAATGCAGGCGCCTGGAATGGGTGAATGCAGGCGCCTGGATTGAATGCAGGCACCTGGATTGAATGCATGCGCCTGGAATGGGTGAATCCAGGCGCCTGGATGGCTTACCAGACAGCAATCTCAAAATTTCAGATTTCTCAATAAATAATAAGTATGATGCTCTTTACTCATTCACATGCATTCTAGATGATATTGAATGACTTTATGGACGAAATGGACCTTAAGATCAACTTTATGACAAGTTTAGGACTTGAAAAATCATGATGCTAGCATGCTTTGATGGATAGAATGGAAATGTCAAACTGGTCTAAGGCATGTATCAAACTCTCTTATGCATACCAAAGTTTCAAATGAATCAATGCATCATGGAAAGAACAAAAAATCAAGACAAGAGAGAAGGGATCCAGGCGCCTGCATTGAGTAGATCCAGGCGCCTGGATTTGCTACTAATCTACAAAATGAACTTTCTTCCTTGTATGATTCAAGCCTCTTCCAAGTCCTCCACTAGTATAAAAGACTAGTAAGAACTTGGTTGAGTCCCCCTCAGGGCCTATTTGAGCATTTTTGGTAGAATGACTACCTTTTATGGCTTGATTTATGAACTTGAATGGGGTTTAGAGTGAATTTTGTGGGCTTATAGCTACTGAATTTGGATTTTCAGAACTATTGAGAGCTGATTATTGTTGAATGGTGGGAGTTTGTGTGTGGAAAATGAAGTATGGATGGTTAATGTGATGAAAGAATGGGTTTTTGATGTTGAGAGTGATTGAAAATGGGAAGACTTGACTGGAAATGGTTTTCTGGAGTAAATTTGACAGCATAACAGTAGGAGGAGGGAGTATTTTTCAGCCTCTCCCAAATGAGAGAGATGAAAGGCTTTATATAGGCAAAGTAAGGTCCAAAAAGGGCCATTAGATGGCTTAGGGGTCAACCAAGGGGTTCACTATGACACTTTATCTTCCCTCCACTATACTTCTGCAAAAAATCCTAGAAAAGATCTCCAAGACGCTCCTCCCCACTCACTTGACCTTGGGCAGCAAGTATTTGGAGTGAGTCCAAGCGCCTGGAATTGGGGAATCCAGGCGCCTGGATTGAGTTCGGGCGCCTGGATTAGGGGAATCCAGGCGCCTGGATTAGGAGACTGCACAAAATATGAAACTTTGCGGAGCCATTCCGGGTGCTACCGAACTCCGTTTTGTGCATGGTTTGAAGCGTTGGAAAGCTTGTCAAGTCTACTTTCTAACCCAAGTGGTTTGAACCCAAGATGATTTGTACATCAAAATATGTGACCATTTTACCCTCAGAAGGTCGGGAAAATAAGTTGTTTTGGTAAAACGTGCATATCTCCCTCATTTCAAAATGGATTGGGACGTATTATATATCAAAAAAGAGGGTTTTGAATGTACTAGAAGGTGGTGTAGGCTTGGGTTTATTTTGAAGAGGTTTAGGAGGGGTTTCCAAGTTCACAATCAAGCTTTCGCGTGCTCCTATCAGACATTTTCATCATTGGGGATGCTTGATAAGTTTCTCGGGTCAAAATCGGGGTGTCTACAATATGGTTGTGGAGCTGAGATTACACTGGCTTCTCTCTCTCTCTCTCTCTCTCTCTCTCTCTCTCTCTCTCTCTCTCTCTCTCTCTCTCGGTCTGGCCGAAAGACAATGGAAAAAATTAAAACCAAGAGGAGAAAGGATTGTCTTGCCTTAAAGGAGAAAGGGTTGGCGGGTTGATTTGGGTTTGGGAGCCTCCACATAGCATGGAACAAAATGCTAGGAGGAGAGGGTTTTGGGGAGGGTAGGATAGGCTAAGTAGTTTTAGGATAGTATAATGTTGTCTGTTTAGGCTTTGAGTATACTAGATATTAGGAGGTAAGAAAAACAGATATCAGTAAACCATTTTGCTGGAAGAGGAGGGGTTTCTAGTATCTATTTGGACAAGTTTGGGGAGAGGGAAAAACAATTGAGACAAGAGTGGGGGAGGAAACTTGTATTACATGGACTCACACTTTTTGGCTTGGTACAAAATGATTAGAACCCATCCATATTTATACTACTCATGAAAGGTTCTAGATTCTTTATAAGATAATATCTAGGTAGGTTATAGATTTTACACATGTGATAAATACATACACCAAATATCTAAAATATTTCTTAAGGCTTTTCTAGACATCTTCTAGAATCTAGGTATTGTAGAACTCTTCTAGAAACTACACACATCTCCTTCCAAAATATCTTCTACTTTGGGCTTCTTGACTTAGGCTTTATTTTTCTTGCACCAAAATATTAAATCCCCACTTTGTATTCACACACTGGTACATACGAACAAATTATTAATGGTGGTTATGGTTGCGGGGTGTGACAATTGGGTATTAGCTAAAAGAGAACTTATTAAAAAACATGCTAAGGGAGGAGTAATTTTGGGAACCCCAAGGCCTCATTTGATTCGCGGATTGAAATAGGTGGGATTAATAATCCTGGGATTGGTAGTCCCGAATTATTTATCCTGGTATTAATTTCATCCCTAAGCTACCCAATCCCATGTTTTATTCGCGTGGGATTATTTAAAAGATAAATTTTTTAAATCAAAAACATTTTCTTTTCCAAAAAAAATAGTTAAATTTTTTTTAAAATATTCTTTTTTTTAAAAATGAAAAAAAAATCTTTTTTTTTAAAAATATTTGTGGAAAACAGTTTTTGAATATCATCCGAATATTTGTCAAATAGAGATACATATAAAATTAGCAAATCCAATAGTTGATTGACACGTAATTAGAAATGCCAAACGTTGGCAATTACTTGTCAATAGAGATACATTGGATTATTGAAGAGGAATTGAATTAATACGGTGTCGTATTGTTCATCAAATCAAATTAGCAGTTATTGGCAGTTACAAGTCAAGGACGAAATAGAAATTGACTTCGAAGCCACGATATTTATTGCTAGACACATAAACTCCACGTGTAATTCTATAAAATGGGATAGTTGACAGTTAGAGTACGTGGAATACTTCTCAAAAAAGCAGTTATTCTTTTAAGACGTGTAATCATTTGAATTAGTTGAGTAGTTATGCAGATTTCAAATCAAAACTTCAGGAGGAAGAATCTGAAGAAATTCAAATTCAGACGTGGGGAAGAAAGAAACTGCCAACTCAAAGAGCAGAAGTTAGAGTTCGAAGCAAGCCAAGTTCAAATTCATTGAGCGGGAAATTCAAACTACAAGCAGCGTCTATAAATAGAAGAAATTGAAGAGTGAAAAGCCCCCGAACAAATCTTCAACAAACAGCTATCAAAAAATGATGCTTGGTTTGTTCATTGGCAAGTAGTTTTAGGATTTCGAACTCAGTTCGAAGTAGATTAGGAAGTAGATTAGGAAATAGTTAGGATTATTCTCGATTGTTTGCATAACAATCACCCATTCTCGGTTGTTTTTATAACAATCACCAGTTCGAAGTTCTGTTACATTTGTATTTGAAGTTGAAGACAATTTCGAAGTAAGTTTATCTTTGATTTATCAATCGAAGTACCTTGTTTCTTTATTGTTTCTTTAATTTCCTGAGTTATTGGTTTGCATTTCTTCACTTATTTAGAAAAATCCTCTTAATTGAGGTAATTGAACCAATAAAACACAATCGCCTGATTAGACTTGGTTTTTCCAAAGTTAATTTGAGGGAGGAGATTGAAACTCTCTCTGGCACGCTCGCACACGATTATTTTATCACAAAGAAGTAAAAGAACCAGTAAACAATCCCACTCAATCCTACCTCCCCCTGGGATTATTTAGTACCCCGCATATAGGGATAAAAATAATACCGGGATTAACAGTTAATTCACAAATCAAACGAGGATTCACGAATCAAACGAGGCCCAAGTGAACTAAATATAGGGTAAGAGGATTTGCTAAATTGCGGACAAGGGGTACTTGACCGAAAACTCTCAATAGGTGTAATTAAGGATTGGTAACTACATACCGACATGAATTTGCCCTAAATATCATTCTTCCCCGAAAATGACGAACGCAGGAATAAGGAGAGAGAGAGAGAGAGAGAGAGAGAGAGAGAGAGAGAGAGAGAGAGAGAGAGAGAGAGAGAGAGAGAGAGAGAGAGAGGAGTGCAGACTTCTCTGTGTATATTCGAGTTTTGGTATAATCTAATGTTGAGTTTGTAAAACCTAATTCGGATTTTGATTTACACTCTTTTCTTCAAACAATATTCAAAATGAAGGGTTCAACCTTCAAATACATACCTTAGACGAGTGGTGCATCCAACGAAGTCGTGAGAGTTGCCGAGTTCTGCAATTTCGTGGTGGTGATGGTGATTTATGTGGTGCCAATTGCAGTGACAATGAACAACGACGATGGAGAGAGAGAGAGACGTAGAGGAAGAACATGAATGGAAGGAGACGATTTCGTGGTAGTGTGGTGGGGGCTCGGAGCTGCCGATTTCACAGTGGTGATGGCAGGAGACGATGGGGAGAGAGACAGACGAAGAGAAGAAAGAGATGTGTTTTGAGGGTTTTGATTTTTTTTTTTTTTTTTTATTTTTAGGGTTTAGATTAATGGATTAATAGGAGGAGTAATTTGGATAGTAATTAAATGTTAGGAAGGAGAAGGGTAGATTGGAAAAGTTTTGGAATTTTTTTTGTTTGTATTGAGTAAAAATTGGATTAAAATTATAAATTTGTGTTTTGAATTTTTAGTGGGTTGAATTTAGCCGACACTCGGTTCTTAAGTACGATAAAATTACATTTTAATACTTGTAGTTTTAGACCTACATGAGATCATAAATATCTAATATTTTTGACTTGTAAAGGCTCGTGAACAAGTTCGAGTTCGACTCAAATCTAGGGAAGCTCGGCTCGTCAAATTTTTATAGAGTTCGAGCTTGGCTTGAGTTCGTTAAAAATTTAACGAACCAAATGTAAGCACATTAAAGCTCGGCTCGAATCGACTCGTTTGCAGTTCTACTCTTGAGTGGGTACAAATTAAGGGGTTTTCCAATAACAAAAAAATATTTTTTCCAAACACCAAGATAGGTCATTCTCTCACAATACATCACATAAAAAATCGTGAAAAACCAATTTATTCAAAAAACCAATTTAATGGAACACCCTCTAAATACTAAAATATTGGTAATTTGATGAATAGTGAGAGAGGCCACGAGGCTAGTGCAAGACATTTTTCAGGGATTTGCTGGCTCCTTTGGCCGCTCTCAGATCCTACCGCCAAAAAATTTCGCGGCCGGCCCAAAAATTTAAATTCGTAATGAAAAATCACTCTCTTAATTTTCAAACTGAAACTCAATCTGAAACTCCACATCTCCCCCCCACCCCCCCTTCTATCTCTCTCTCTCTAAATCTGCAAAGGGGCAAAAGCACAACACAGCCAAAGCAGAACATTACAAATCAGGTACTCACAAACCCTAGTCTCCATCTTCAAAATCTCGCTCCTCTTCTGTAGTAAACTTAAATTGACCAGAAATCGAAGTACATGATTTTCCCCCCTTTCCATTTTTCTTTAGCTAGATCGACCTAATCTGGACAATCAATTTGCGATTATTCTCTTTTTGGTTGCTTTTATCTACCGTTCTGTCCACTGAATTTAAGGTACTCACAATTCCTAACCTCCATCTTCAAATCTCTCTCTTCCTTTGCAGCACATAAACTTTAATTCACCAAAAAAACGAGTACATGTTTTTTCCCCTTTCATTTTGCTTAATCAAATTGCATTATTCTCTTTGGTTCTGTTATGTACTGTTCTGTCCTGTCAATTTTGTGAGTGAAATTTGTCTTGAAAAAGATTTGGTATCTCCGTCATTAGTAAAAAACCCAATTGAGTAAACTATGGTGAGAGAGCAAAGCATTGAATCGTTTTACGCTCGATTGCGTGAATCGGCTTTGGCTTCTTCTTCCTCCACTCCTCTCCTCATATTCCCATCCACATCCGATGTCGACTCCCTTTGTGCTCTGAAGATTATAGGCCACGTTCTCGAATCCGATTCGGTTAGATACGCCTGTTACCCCGTTTCCACATTTAAGGAAATCCACAAGTACGCGGGCCCCGACTCGTGTTTCTCTCCCGATGAGCCTGTCACGATTCTTCTAATTAATTGGGGGTGTCATAGAGATCTCGGAAAGGTCTTAAATTTGGGTTCTTCTGCAAAAGTTTTTGTGGTGGATAGTCACCGCCCGATTCACTTGCATAATCTTAGTGACCAGAATGATAGGGTGGTTGTGTTGTATACTCGGGATGATGAGGACCAGGCAGATTTAGCATACGATTTGAGGGTCCCGGTTTCAGCCCTAGCAAATGCTAGTGATTTGAATAGTGACGACGAGGGTGAAGATGACTCGGATAGTGAAGACGAGAGTGAGAGTGAAAGTGATGGGGAAGATGGCGGTGAAGGCTCTCAGAAAAGGAGAAGGGTTTCGGAGGAAAGTGAGAAAGACCCGGTTAAGCTTTTTAGGAAATTGAAGAAAGAGTATTACCATATGGGTACTTTCCATGGGAAGCCCTCTGGGTGTTTGATGTACGATCTCTGTCATTCACTTAGGAAGAACACAAATGATCTGCTGTGGCTTGCTTGTGTGGCTTTAACTGACCAATTTGTTCACGAAAGATTAACGAATGAGAGGTATCAAGCTGGGGTGATGGAGCTTGAGCAACATATTAACAGCTCAGGGAATTTGGATGCAGCTACCACGGTGACTTTAAAGGATGGAACAAAGGTTTTGGCTCCTGATTCTTCGAAGATTGCGTGTGAAGATGAGCCAAGGCTGATGTTGCTACAAGAATGGAACTTGTTTGATTCAATGCTGTGTTCTTCCTACATGGCGACTAAGTTGAAGACATGGAGTGACAACGGGATGAAAAAGTTGATGCTGCTTCTTGCTAGAATGGGTTTTGCGCTTGAGGACTGTAGACAGAAATTTCAGTACATGAATGTCGCGATCAAGAGGAAAATGAAGGATGAGTTTGAAGAATTTTTACCCGAGTACGGACTAACAGATTTCTACTACAGAGGTTTCTGTCTACTACATGGGTATAGTTCTAGACTTTCTGCAGCAGATGTGGTGTTTGGAGTGACGGCACTTCTAGAGTCGTTTGTGGAATCTGATGGCACCTGTGCTGCCAAACAGTTTGGGGTGGCTTATGATTCTTTGTCATTGAGCAAGCTTGAAAAACTGGAAAATGGAATGAGACAAGCAATAAAGGTCCAAAGGGCGATTCTGAGACAAGGGAGTTCTGCGATAACCAAGAAGGGGTCTATAAGAAGTGGCAGTAAATTCAGGTGGGTGAAACTTGAAGATTCAGCAGATACTAAGTTGTTGGGTTATCCCCAGGCTTTGACTAAATTTGGGTATTTCTTGATGGATGCTTTGAAGGAGAAAGGTGCGAAAATGAAGCCTTTGATATGCATTTGCTATACTCAAGAGAGAAACAAGGTTTTGATTGTTGGAGTTTGTGGGAAGCCGCGTCTTGGTGCTGATAGAGGCAATGCATTTGGGATTGCTTTTAGAGATGCGGCTGAGGAGACTGGGGATGGTTTCTTTCATGAGCTATTTGAGTCATCATGGATAGTGTTGGATGCGCTTGCTGTAAATTCATTCATGATCAGGTTAACAGAGAAGCTTTGGTAAAGAACTTTATCCAAAATGTAACAATAAACTCAACTCTTTCTCTTCATGTCCGATCTAGAGATGAAGATCAGTTTTTTTTTTTTTGCTTCAAGAAAGCACCATTTGTTGTTTCTGACTTGTATTGAATGGTTTATTAATGATTGAATTCCTACTTTGTCTGTTACTTAAATATGACTGGCTTCTCAAAAGAACTGCTAGTCTGCTACTCATAGCATAACACTTTCATTGATCTAATGACTCTTGAATGACACTATCACATTATAGCATTTGATAGCAGTAAACTCTCTTTTCAACTTGACAACTTGAGCAAAACATGGGGATTGTTCGTCTGGCAACTAAATGAATACATTAATGGGCATTTTCACTTATTCGACGATAGTAATATTTTCTTGGGATTGGTCTATAGCAGCATCTGACAACTTCAGCTAGACCTATTCCACTGTGTTGTGGGAAATGCGGTGATCCAGGATTTATGTTCTTTACTGAAATTAGCTCTTGCAGGGTGGTACAATGGATTTGGCCAATGAGGAGGAAATGACAGGTATGATGTGAAGCTAGAATCACCTATCTTAGCCTTTTGTTTTTGTTCCAGATATACATCTCTTTCGGGTGATCATTGATGTAGCATGGTGTAGTTCTTCACCGCGAGCAGGTGCAGCTGGGATAGTTTGACCAGCATCGAGCACCAAATAGAGAAGACTTTTAGTTATTCTTCTAAATGATAGGATTGCTAGAACTGGAAATTTAGTATGATCTTTCGCCTTACTGAATTTTTGTTTTGATTTTTTTCTCGCCCTCTGATACGCTACGATTTCAATATTTTTGGTTGTTGAATCAATATCCTGGTGTTCGCTAAGTTGTTTTGGTGCTTTAATTCTTCAGTATTGCATGGTTCTTCAATCAGATATGCACATATCTTATGCTATTGATCTTTTAGTTACATTATGAATGTCGTTTTCAAAATTTAAACGTTCAATACATGATTGAATTTTTTATGATAACTTTTTTATTGTTTCAGAATTTGGAAAAACTGACGAGCTCCTGATGTTGACAAGTTTGGATTTCAAAACTTGGATGTTTTCCTTTCGATAAGTAAATTTTCATTAAAGAAGCTCAAAGCACATACATGATACAACCTCAAAGGGGCATACCCTAGTAACAGGAGAAAACAAAACCTCCCTATACCTTGCCAGAGACACGACACGGCATAAACTTCTTTAAAGTAAAACTAACCCAACACCAGAGCAAAACAAACACATATAGCCTAAGAGAAAATACAATCAGTCAAACTCCAACATGCACCTAAAGATTTACTGTATTTAGAACAGAAGGCTTAACATCCCTGCTGGAGCTCAAAGAATCTCTAATGGAGTAGCATTCACAAACTGGAGATATTTGATCCACAGCCGTAGCTCGACCTTGAAAGACCCTGAGGTTCCTTTCCCTCCGAATCACAAACACAGCAGTGGCAAGAATACTCATAATCAAACACTTAAAACCCTTCCCCTTGACATTTGCATACTTGCATTAAACATCTTCCAATCTACTGGGAAGTTCTAGGGCTGCAAATGAGCCGAGCTCCTCGCGAGCAGCTCACGGCTTGTCTCGTTAAGGCTCGGCTCCGCTCAACTTGTTTACTAATCGAGCCGAGCTCGAGCCCGAGTTTTGGGCTCGTTTACTAAACGATCCGAGCTCAGCTCGTAAAAGCTCGGCTCGTTTTATGGGCTCGGCTCGTTTTATGGGCTCGACTTGTTTAAAGAGGCTCATTAAGTAAATTAGTCTGGCTCGGCTCGTTAAGGGCTCGGCTCGTTTACGACTGAGCCGAGCTAGAGCTCAAGGTTTAGGCTCGTTAAGCAAACGACCGAGCTCCAACACTACAAAACTCGGCTCGGCTCGTTTGCAGCCCTAGTGGGAACAACAGAATTAGGAATTACTTATCCCACGCATCATTCCAAAAGATAGAAGAGAAGGAACATTGAAAGAACAAAGGGGTATGTGACTCTTTACCATTTCTACAAAGCACACAAGAATCATCCATATTCATGCCCCAGCTCAGCAATCAATCCCTGGTACTCAATTTGTTTTGCACAGCCAACCAAAGCAAAAAAGACCATCGCGGAACAATCCTACTCTCCCACACAGAGTTGGCCCATATTGGGATAGGGAATCTATTTCTGTTAACTTACAAAGCTGACTTAACAGAGTAACAACCACTGGATTGTGTCGTCCACACCATGGAATACTCCCTTGTAATATCCGGCTTAAGGTCAAGAAGAGTGTAACTTATGATATTTTGAGAGACCCTATTCCTGGATCTATCTGGGCCACCTCCAGTCCCCTTGGAAGATGATGGAAGAGATTTTTAAATAATGAGAAAAACTTGGGTGCCAGACGCATACCACATGGCGGTATTCGTCGCGCATTTCGGCCATCCAACACACTTTTGGACGGTCCGGATTTTGAATGCACTCTTACCGGTAAGATTTATTTAAAATCTAGACCGTCCAAAACACTTTTTGACAGCCAAGATTCGCACTCGGTACCACGTCATCCCTACCCTACACTATCCTATAAGCAAATTCTCTTAAATAACACACTCAAAAGTCAAAACTCAATTCTCTCTCACTTTCCCCCCAAAATTTTGAATATTTATTTTTTAACATTAACCAAACATATTCAACTTTGGTATTATTTTAAAGATACTGCTAATACCTTTTTAATACTCTTAATTTTATCACTATTGGATCACAATGTTAAAAGTTAAATACTTGGTTAATGTATATATGCATAACATTCTTCATAATTTGAAAAACTCTCCATAGATGAAGAATCAAAAGGTATTCTTCATTTTGAAAAATCATTATGAAGTATTGTTGGAAAAGTACAATTTTTCAGTTTAAGGATTTGTAGAATGAGTTTGAAGATTTGAAGTATGATTGATACGTTTCTTCAAAACTTCGAAATGAAGAATTGCAGCACTCAAACTATGTTTCATTTATTTTCTTCAACATAAAGAATTAAGTTTGGTTCTTCATATATGATTATTCCTTCAAAATTTGAAGAATCTTCTCTGATACTTTTTGAAGAATTTTCAAAAGTATTTTTTTTTTTCCAATTCTTCTCATCTAAACTTCAAAAATTCTTTAAACTAAATAAAAAAAATTCACCAATTTTTTTTTTGTTTCTCCTTTTCAAAAGGTAATACTATATATAACAGATATTTTGAATTTTCTTCTTGTTTTGATTGCAAATTTTTCGTATCTTATCGTTAGCTATTGAAATCTTTTTCTTGAAATTGCCTTTAATAAGTGCCCCATTGACAAAAAGTTTTAAGTGACAACATTTTGACCTTGGCATCAAAAATTTCCTTTTTTCTTGTTGGTAACTTTTCATAAATATTTACCCAAAAAAAAAAAAACTTTTCATAAATAGCATAAAAACTTTCCTCCCCGAATGTCTCTAGCCGTTCAAGAATTTGGGGGTGTTCCACTAACAAAAAACTGTTTTTTCCAAAACCGAGACATGTCATTCTCTCACAATACATCACATAAAAAACCGTGAAAAGTTAGTTTTTTCAAAAAACCACCTTTGTGGAGACTGAAAAATAAAGTGAGAGACACTAAAATCAGATTGTTTAAAAACAAAAAAGATTGTTAATACTGCCAATATTTGTCAACACATGTTGGCAATGTGGATTCACAAAATCGAATCAGGATTCATGTAATCCCTTGTGTGATGCGTCAATAGAATCAACAAAGATCATGTTTGATTATTCTGAGGCCGAGTTTCTCAAAATAATCTATTTCCTAAAACTTTTAAATACGGATTTTGAGACGAGTCATTCTACTCACATACATCAGATGGTTTTAGGAGTTTTAATTAGCACTTTTAGTTAAAAACAAGAAACTCACTATGAACTGTCTAGTCTTTAGAGGCATATTGTTCATGAAAAAATCCACATCAGTGAATATCGTAGGAGTATGAACTAATTAGATTGAGTTTCCACTAAATTTTTATATTCATCATAATAGTAAAAGAAGAGAAAATATTCTTTTCACTGCTGGCGGAAACAAATGTTTCCTCCAAATCAATCACAGCGGTCCGGTGTAATAGTACACAATCACGCGGACTGCTGTGATTGATTTGGAGGAAACATTGTTTCCACTAGCGGCGGAAATAACTTATTCTCGTAAAAGAAAACTCGAGTCCACTAAAAATATCATTTAGTTTCCACTAAATTTTTATATTCATCATAATAGTAAAAGAAAACTCGATTCCACTAAAAATATCATTTAGTTAATTTAGCATCTCCAGTGGATCCCTCAAATGTTAAATTTTAAAAAATTTGAGGGATTAGGCATGAAATTAGTTGAGGAGATCTTTATTCCCTGCGTAGAACTCTTTCTACCCTTTACGGGTATTTCTCAAATGTGTGGGATGACATTCGCAGTTCCGGTAATTACCTACCCATCCCATACAGGGCTGATTTTCCAGCAGGGGGCTCATGGTGGTGGTTTGTAGCCTTTTGGATATAATTGTGGTTATAAAAAAAAAATACCAAAAATGTTTTCCTTGAATTTTCCTTTCTCTTTCTTTAAATTTGGAGTACTTCCTCACCCTAAATTTGGAGTATTACCCTCACCCTCAAATCTAATTTCCCTTTCCTTTTGCCTTTTTTTCACCTTTGTTGTTGCAAAAGTAAATAGATACAATAATGTTTTTCTTTGCCAACAAAAAAGAGTCATGTTTCACATTCTTTTCCTATAAATTTGTGACAAAAATCTTTTTATATGATCCATATGCATATCTACCCAACTTTTGTCTGTAAATTTGTACCTAATTTCTACATGCTTCACAACAAAACACAATCATATCTATTCAAATAAGAGGATCTTGACTCCACAAAACCACCAATTTGTAGACTCATTTTTCAATTTTGACTCAAAATAATGAGATGTGTACCGGTAGAGAAAAATATCTCCAATGTGACAATTGCCCTCGGTATTATTCGGGTGACGAAGATTAAGGCACAATATTATGGTCCAATTTGAAAATTAAAGTAATTTATTTTATAATTCTCTTGGAACTTAGGAGTTCGCTTGATTCTATGATTTCAAGTTCCAAACTTCTTAGATGCATGCTATTATCCCTTTTGCGAATGGTACATACAGAGTTTTGCTTTAGCTTCAACTGATGCTCCATTAATGTATGATGAAATCTCTCAAGATTAATCGGGATGAGCATTAGCTGGCCCGAAACATAGAAATAATAATAATAAAAAAACCTACCTACGAATGGGAAGAATTCCAATACGAAATATCGTCGGAGTCTTTTGCTTCGTTTTTCGAAGGATAAGAATGGCCAAACCAAGAGTGTTTGGTAAAAATAATTCAAAAATGGATTATTTTTGTATCCTTATTAAAAAAAATTCTGTATTTGTTAGTTTTGTGTCCATTTTTTTTTTTTTTTAGATTGGTAGTAATCTCGATGAAAGGAATCTAAAAAGAAAAAAATTATGATCAAAATCTAAAAAAAAAAAACTACTAGAGAAAAAAATAATCCAAAACAGACACATTTTTTGGATTATCTGTTTTAGATTTTTGTTGCCTTTATTCACAAATATTTTAATTTAATTCATAATTTTTTACTTATTAGGTTCCTTAGATGAAGCGATAATTCAAAAAAAAAAAAAACATAAAATTAACAAATGCAGAGATTTTTTAAATAAGGACAAAAAAAAATCCATTTGGATTACCCAAAGTATCAAAACATATCTCTGCTTCTTTCACTTTCCTCCAATTATCTCTTCTCAAATTAATTTCTCAACGCAAAAACTTTGTCCTCTCCGGCACGTGCTAGAATCACTTACCCTTCCGCCACGTCAAACTCACACCCATCCTTGGCTGGACACCGGACCCACTGAATCACAGGCTGATTTGCCACGTCATCATATACGCGGGTGCAGGTTCCTTATGCTGCGCTTCCCCTGCACCCAATCCCACAAACTTGCAAAGAAAAATATCGCCCGGAGGTAATCGCAGCAGTTGCAGGTTCCTTATGCTGCGCTTCCCCTGCACCCAATCCCACAAAACTCCAAGAAAAATATCGCCCGGAGGTAAATCGCAGTAGTTGTTGTTTGTCCCCATCCTCTCTCTCTCTCTAGTCTCTCTCCTCTTCTCTATTTGCATGTGTATATATGACGCATCTAGTTTTAGTCATTATCGCAAGTTTTCTTCTTGGGAGCTTTTTTGCTTCCATGGCTGAGGCGAATGACTCAGAATTGGGGCAAGAGAAGCAGAAAAACAAGAACCCAGTTGTGGAAAACGACTCATACCCAGTTGTTGACTGCGACGGTGACGACTCATACCCAGTTGTTGACTGCGACGGTGACGACCCAATTGACTGCGACGGTGACGACTCATACCCAGTTGTTGATTGCGACGGTGACGACTCATACCCTGTTGTTGACTGCGACGGTGTAGCTGTGGAGAATGACTACTGCTCAATTGGGTCGTCCGGTGATGATGAGGTGGGAGAGCATTCTATGAAGAAGAAGAGAAAGAAGAAGAAAAGAGAGAAAAAAGCAGAGGAGGATTCTGCGAAAAATAAGCAGGATCCTCTGATGTTGTTTGGGTCAGATATATTGATGAAGATACTGAGGAATCTAGACGCACGCAGCGTGGCACTATCACTTGTTGTCTCACGTGGATGGTACGGAGTTGCTTCTAGCGACAGGCTCTGGACCACCAAGGTTTGTTTTCATTTTTTGGGGTTTTCTCTAAATTCTCGTTTTGGTCTATGGTTTTTGTTAGAATAATCACCACACGCACACAATAATCAATACGAAAACAATACGAAAACAGTAAAGGAAATCAACACAGGAATGAATTTACGTGGTTCCCCAAGATCGGGTACGTCGACGGGAGCGAGAGCGAGTCTGTATTATTCTGAAAAAATCGGCTAGGATTTTTACAATAGAGAGTATATATAGCCTTACTCTATTTCAACCCTAATAATTCCGTACCATACCGCGATGGGTCAGATGCCGTCGCTCCACTCCTCTCCGCGATGGGATCCGCGATGGGCCAGTTGGATCTGCGATGGGCCAGATGCCGTCGCTCCACTCCGCTCCGCTACGTGCGTTGCGCTCCCCTTGCTCCGCTCCGTTCCGCTCCGGCACATCTGACCTTTCATTAGAACTCCTTGGTACTCTACATATGAGCCACAAGTTCCAACAGTTTTTTAGTTAATGTGACAACTGGGTTTCTTATTTTCTGTTTTTTGGTTTCTGGGTTTGGTTCTATTTGGTTATGATGCTGGTTGTGACTTTTGGTCTATGGAAAATAAAAGAAAAGATGGGAAAATTGGAAATTTTTTTCTTCCATTGTTTGGTTTAGAAAAAAATAAGAGAAAATAACAAATTCAAGCAGTGTGCACAGTAAAAAAAAATTTACAATTTTTTTTGTTGCTGCTCATTTACCTCCTTTTAAGTCTTTCCTTCTTTTTTCTCACTTTCCCGAGTTCCAAACACAGTGCAAGGTTTTTGAGTGAATGTGACTACTGGGTTTTGTTTTTGTTTTTTCTTTTTGTTCCTTTCTGGGTTTTGTTCCATATGGGTTATGACGCTGATCGTGTTTTTGTGTTAAATTGGGGTAATTGGTCTGCGGTAGAGTTTTAGAGGGTATTTAGTAATTGGGTTTATGTGTTTGTTTTGGATGAGTGTGTATGGTATGGAATTTTTTTTTTTTTTTTTATAACATTTGCATAGAAGTTTACTAGTGTTGTGCCATTCGGTGCAAGGGATGACATAATTTCCTTGTAATCTAATAAAGCTAAGAATTTTGAGAGAGAGTTGCAATTATTTATTTATTTTTTCGATAATACAATCTCAAAGATAAGAGACCAGACACATTAAAATTTCCTTCACTCGATTTTTCCATAATCCACAGTAGATAATTACCATATTTCCACAGGTGGGGAAGCATATTGCGGACATGGTTGAGTGTGGGCGCGCGCTTGGGAACGGGTTTTGGAGGTGTTTTAGAGCTCAATACATTTGTGCATAGAATTGATAGATACCCAATTGGGATTTTAAAGTTTTATTGCTTTTTGTTGCTGTGTTTGGTAACTTTGGTACATTTTGACTACTAGCTGGCTAGATCCAATCTTATTCTTTTCTGGCTTTCTCTTTCAAAATACGGGCGACTAAAAGGATTCCGAAACCACAGGAGTAAATATGGTTTAGCCAAATGTGGGGCGTCCGCTTTACTGTAGAGGAGTATTGGGCTCTAACATGGTTGGATGGTGTTTGTTTCGGCTCCATGCAGGTATTGCGGTGGTTGGCTTGTGAGGTTGTATTTGAGAATTTAGTGAAAATATGTGAGCCTTGGACGTCCTCCCAAAACATGTATAGTTGTGTGCCGTGCTTTGGTAGTCCAATCGAGGTCTTATGTGAGTTCATATATGAATAGTTGAGATTCGGTTATAATTTGAGGGACGGTTGTCAACTTTGGTTATTTTCGATTTCGTTTGTTATACCATTCAAGTTGTACAATCTGGAATGTTGCTCCTATTTATTTACTACTTTACCAAATTCATTTTCAAATTGGTTTTTTTTCCCCTCATTAATAAGTTGTAACTAAATGATGTTTTGTTGCTGTTTTAGGTGATCTTGTTAATTGAGGTAGGTCCAGATGCATTTGGGCTAGTGGTTTTGCCTCACTTGTATGTTTGTGTATCAAGGTTTAACGTAATTGTCATTTTCTGTCAAGTTTGGTTTCTGGTGCTTGGTTTATAATTTTGTTCTGGCAATTGGGTTGTGTCATGTGGGACTTTCGGGTTTGGTTTCTGATGCTAGGTTTCTGATTATGTTTTGACAACTGGGAGACTCATGGGCGTGTTAGTTTATGGTAATTGGCCTGTACTCATGTTTTAGAGAATTGGAGATGTTTGACGATTTTTTTTTCTTCTTTTGTGCTTATGTTTTGGTATCCTTTTATAGCCTAGCGGGTTTTTGTTGCCTTTTGTTGCTGTGTTTCGTAACTTAAAGTACATTTGGATGGTTATTAGGAGAATTTTTTTTCACCCAGTTTGGTGTTGTGTTTCACAAGGACTCATTCTCTAGATAAGTATTGCTTCTAACTTGCTGTTGGCATTGCTTGTATCCTATGTAGCACGGACACGGATACGGACACGGACACGGATACGGCAATTTTGAAAAAAGGGACACGGACATGGTGGGGGACACGGCAATATATATATAAATATCATAAAAAAAAATTTAAAAACTTAAAAATTTAAAGATTGATAATTACAGTTTGACCCCTGAAAATTTAAAAATTACCGATCGACCCCAATTTTTTTTAAAAAAATTACAATTTGCCCCCTCCGTGTCCCCGTCAAAAAATTCAAAAAATTTGGGGGACACGCCACGTGGCGTGTCCCATACGTATTTAGGCGTGTCCCCGTGTCCCATACGGCAATACGGCGCCTCCTAGGAGTGTCGGTGCTTCATAGCTTGTATCCACTCCAATTTCGGATATATGTGATTTTACCTACAAAGAATTGAGCATTTGGGTGGTAATTTTCTATTCACACATCTACATTGTTTTGGTTTTCTTTTTTGTCCTGTATCAATCTGGAGCTCTGCACAACCACAATTTTAGAAGATGTTATACTTGTACCTAGCTGCGTAACAGTTTGCGAAATTGAATCTTAATGTTTGCTTCATATATCGCCAGATTGCGTTGTTGCTATCTATGTTCTTGATTATTGAGGTCTGTTTTGGAAGCATTCTGACTATTGGTTTGCCTCCCTTGCTTTTTCGTAAGTTTTCTCATATTTTTAGGTTCCGACAATTTTTTCCTGCACAAATCTGTCAGGTGGACAAAGCATGTTTGGCAAGGAACATTAACCTGTCTGGTACCTTTGAACTCCGTTACGCCATTAAGCACGCTCCATGAGATTTCACCCTTACAACACTTCATGAGTTCTTTATTCTCTATTTGTCAAACTTAATTGTGTTTAGCGTTCTTTTATTACTTGCGGAATTCGTCGTAGAGAATTTGGAGTTCTAATTTGAGTAGTGCAAGTGAAGATTTGGGAGTTTCTGGTTGTGCCTTTTGGTTGTAGCCCCCAAACGATTCACACTTATCTGAACTCTTACACCTTACCCACCCATCTAGCATGAATTTAATTTATGGATCATCAAAACATCTTCTCGAGCCACCATGTATTTAAAGAAAGCAACTTTTTCAGAAGCCTTGGAATGAGAAATCCAATCCTTCCTACTCCCAATGAAGGTCACCAACAATTTCCATTTGAAGACATTGCTGTATTTATGTATCTTTCGCTCCTTCTTGAACCTTTCTGCCATGAACGAACCTAGAAGGGCCTTTAACTCTTGAAAACATCTCCGGAAAAGCAAAAGCAATTTTCCTTTACTCTCATTATGCCTTCCCAATATCCCACAACATTTCCTCCCTATGCGTGCTAGCTCACGGATCAATGACTGGGGAGTGAAACGGCATGAAATTTGCTCATTCACAATATTCAATTTGTGGCCCATGTTCTAGATCAGTCAACCATATATCGCCATGTACGTACCAAGGTCTGCACAGCTCTTCCAATGTGCATGCCAACTGGAAAGGGAGTTGGTTGCCTCCAAGAAGTCTCGAGTACGCGACTTCACTGATAGGAATTAAAAAGATATTCGATTGGCTTCCAACTCTTTTAAAATGATGAGTTTCACTATACTTGTCATAAGAAATATACATGTTTCTTAGGTACGTATAAGCCTCTCTGAAATGCTCCCGCTCTTCTGATATTTTCAATACAAGCACTCTTGTTCACTCTTCCTCACCTGCTGACACTCACACTTAGTAACTCTTAGATAAGTCTTTTTTGTGGAATCCCCCTCTGTAGTTGAGGTATGACCTCATTCAAGTTTTCAACAAACAGCCCACCTCTCTTCTCAAGGAAAGAGATCCTGAACATATACATATTTTTTACTATTATGTAGTTTCGGTTAATATCATTGACCTTGACCAATGTCTCAGCAAAATCATCCCCCTTCATCACCTATTTACTCCATTAAAACCCAAAATTCAAGTGAAGATTGCTCCCTTTCATTAGTCAGTCACCATTTCCAAGCTTTGCATGCTACCAAATTGATAAAACTTCATATTCGTACTTGCGACTCCCCAGACAAGAACCTCCTTTGTGCTGCATATTGAAGGAGATGAGTTCCTTTCTTAGTTTAGGCCTGGTTTAGGGTTTGAATTGGAAGATATGGAGCTCACACAGAGTACCACCTGAACATAATATCAGTTTTGAAGTGTCGTAACCATCACCACTGCTGCTGGAGGTGGTTGGTTAGGCTTCCAATATATGAATTGTTATTCTTGCTAAATTGAAGGAGTACATCAGACTATCTGCTTCTGCCCAAAGATGTTTTTACCCTTTACATATATTTCGTGCCATATGAAGGACTGTGTGGTGGGTTCAATGTCCCCCCCCCACACACACACACACACACACACAACCCCAAATTGAAGTTTCTGTACTATTCCGTAATTAATCCTTAGCTGACTTGGGTTGGTAAGGTAAAATTTATATTAGATGGCTTGCAGCCAAATTTGTGCCAGAGATTTATCCGATATTTTTGTCTGGTGTTCCACTTCCTGTGATGTGAACAACTTCACTTGACTGAGGAGGTTTTATATACATTATTTTGTTTTCCTTTTTCTGTTGCAATGTTCTTAAGGCTACTAAAGTTTGCTGCTTCATCTTTGTGTTTTCATTCATTTTCAGATAAGACTTCATCTAATCCTTATCTTGAGTTCCTTTTTATGACCTTAGAATTTTTGCCTAATCTACATAGTTGCAAGACAAGGATAAAAAATTATGAGAAAATCAAAGCATATCTCTTTACGCATTTACATTTTGAAGTCATTGCTTTGATAAGTGGCTTTCTATTGTTCAAAAGTTAACCTTCTTTTTAGAATGCGCTTTTTTATTCTTTATTTAATTTCGGTCTCTGCTAAAGTCGGAGAAAACAATATAAATTGGAGTGCTATGCCTGTGCTCATATCATATTCACGTTATGTAGGATAGTGCATACACCCCCTCCCCTGCCTCACAATGATCTTTTTGAAGCAATTTACAATATGATGGGAATGCCACCTGTATTAAAAAAGTGGCCATGAACGGAAGGGTCTTGTACACTATTGTCCCAAGAACATATTGGATAAACAATTTAGTTGATGGAAGGATTGCACCCCTCTGACGTGGAACTAAACAAGCTACTAGCCAAAGAAGTCTTAAGCCTATAGAAAGAGCCTCCCAACCCATCAAAATTGTCGCCTGTATTGACAACCGCTCTATAAATAGAAGGAATAGCCTACCACGACTACTCTCCCTGCACAACACATGATCCTCCCACCATCCCTTACCACCAAGTGTTAATAACCCTTGAAGACGCCAACGCTTCCTAATTCTTTTCCAAAGACCTACCACATGGGAATGAAGAACATCTCATTAGATCCACATTGCCCAAGCACACCTGCACTTCGCAGATTTCGCACTCAGCACTTTCCTATTCCACCTCTCCGTCCGCACGAAAATATCCAAATCCACATTTTAACAATAACTGGTTGGAAATTTTCAGCCTTCTCACTCCTTACGACCCTTTCTAATAGGAACACAAAACAATTTCCCACTGGAAATCTTCTCCCATTATATGCTATGAGAAATCCCCACAAGAACGCCCCTTGTAACTTCTCAAACCGTATGTGCGCCTCGCCTCGGGGTGCCGAGGCCATAATAGTGCGCCTCGCCTCGCCTCGTTGCCTTTTAAAACACTGCCCATACCCTACACTTTTTACGTTTTGCCATGTTGACATTCCTGAATCGTACCAGTACCCGTACTTGTATACTCGTGCTTCTTAGGTTACATATGAATTTGAAACACTAACATCCTTTCCTTGACTTGGACACATTATCATCATTAAATGAAAGGGAAGGTGCAAGCTAAATGACCCCATCCCAAATGATGATGCCATTGGAAGCACAAGAGCAATGCAGGACTAATATGGAGAAACAAGAGAAATAATGGTGGGTTAATGGTCTTAAGAATGTTAAAAGGTTGCCGATCATTAAAAAGAATGTCAAAGGTTTCAATTTTTGAAACAAAAACAGGACTAATAGATTATTGAATATGCTAGACGGATAGCTAGCAGTTGTCTTGTTCTTAAAAGCCGTTTTTCATTCGTTCTTCCGTTTCTTGTTGTTACATGTCAGCATTTGGGCAGAGGTAATTGAGTGTAGCGCAATGCTCATGCCTTTCGCTGAATCATTCTCACTAATGGAATTTGGCTGCCTTGCATAGAGGGCTTATTTTTCCAAGTTCCTTCAGTATGTCTGTCGGATTTTTTGTTGAATTCTCATTAGTTGAGAGTTATGTTGTGCAAGTGTTTGGGTAGGCTACCTGCCATAAAACCTGTGTTGCGGAAGTAAGGGCAATTATGTGGTACATCAATATTATTCATATGCTTACTTTCTTTTGTAGTGTGAGGAATTATGGCTTGGAAAAGCACACATACCTCGGTCAGCTCAAGTCCGGGGGTTGTCAAAGTTGGCCACTTACTCAATATCTGTAATGGATGGCCGACGGGTATGTCACTAGCATCTCTCTCTCTCTCTATCCAACACACACACACACACACATTCTGGTTCGTACTAACCCAAAAAAATCATGGCAGACCCGCATCATGAAAGAAGATCTGTGCGATCATGTTTGGGAGTTCCATTTTCACGAGGTATGTGCCGTTTACGTTAAGGTTTTATTCTTCACAGTCCTGTTTGTTGACAAGATGTTATCATCCACCTCGGAGCTCAAACTGTTTAAACACTGAAAAATTTAGTTAGAAGAAACAAATCTGTTAATTCTTTTGATTTTCTGAAGTTAACATGACATCAATCGTGCCAAATCTTTTACTGGATTTTTGAGCACCACTCATGAACGACCTTACGATTTGATGGCATGGCAGAATTTATTATTGCAGTGCATATAATCCCTTGCGGCTTGAGTATAGATTACCTTTGGTTTTCAAGGTTACCATTCCTGCAACGTCAACATAGTGTTCTTGTTCTTATTCCTTGTCTCTGGATGATAAATCCCAAACTCCATATTAATTCTTGAATTAACATTATCAGAACTAAGTCACTTTTTAGATTTCAAAGAACAAGTTTTATTTTTTTAGGAACATTGAACGCTATACAAAAACCGTTTTTACATTTTCCAGGAAACTGTTTTCTTTTATGCTAAAAGATAACGTGTTAGTGGGAAAAAAAAACATTTACAGATTGCCCCATTCAAAAGGAAAACTTCTATATATCAGCAAAGTGCAAGCATGTATTATTGTGTATGTATATAAACTTATATACATGTGTGAATAGTTCCATTGTGAGTATTATAAGTGGGTAATTAGGTGTGGTGTGTGTGGTTTTGTTATGGGTAATTATGAGGTAGCTAAATGGGTCAAAATTGGGTAAATGACCAATCACAGAAAAACCTCTTTAGACCCCCTCAAAATCACCCAAACCCACCCGTTCGACACCTGTCAGTCTTATATCTCAAGTTTATCAGTTCAAACATTCAATTTTATGGTGAGTTTCATCAAGATTACCCTCCTGACATTTTCTATTGACCAGTCTAACATTTTCTCTACTCTAGGCAGCCCCAGAGTATTGGCGAAATCTTGACCCTTATTGGAAGGGAACTGGTCCTCCCATGCGGCGCTACTTTCATCCAGATGGGAGCTTAACTGCGGACCCTGGTGATGAGGTATGGGGAGGCCATGAGTCTTGTTATTCCATCGTCACTAGTGTCATCGGCGATGGAAGTATCAGGGATCACTATGTAAGGATTAACCGCTGGCCTCGCATGTTGGTGATGAGGAAAGAGGACTGGAGCTGGGAAATGTCCAACAACCTGTATTGCTACTCCAGCATTCCTGATGCTGACAAGGAAGGCGGGACAGGTTCGCTGTTCCCTTTTTCTTAATTTCCTCCAGTAACTAAGTGTTTAATGTGTGGCAGTATCAACTAAAGTTTACACGTGCGTCTTATTATGTTTGTCTGCTTTTTCTTAGACGTGTATTTCGGCGAATATGTGCTATCGCGTCTCTATGGTTTATTGGAGTGTGACTTAATATACAGGTTAATATTATATATTGGAATACTCATAATTCTCTCCCATTTAATCTTCTTTTTGGTATGTTCAACTGTCAGACCTAGATTCCCATGTTGTGCGATTGGTTGTGGATGTAGGGAATGAAGAGGAACATAAAAGTTCTTGATCTGTAAAACAGAATGCCAGATGACCCCTAAAGTTCCGACGCAGGGAAGCAGAATTCTCATGGCAGGATTAACACAATATCAGTGGGTTTTTTTTTGGTGGGTGGTTATTTGAGCTTGTAGTAACCAAAAATCAGAGAGAAGCAATACGGCTCGATGCATACCCAGCGGGATAAACAAGATGATGGTGGAGCAAACCATGAAAAAGGATAAACCTAAGCCTATTGAATCCTCTCCCACCCTGAGAGGGAAGGCAGGCGAACAAACATAGACAAACCCGAGAAACAGGAACCAAGAACACAGTTCCTTCTATTTTTTGGAGTCGTCTTCTAGTTGCTCATTTAGTACAGCAGAAGAAACCACGAACATGCAAGAGGTAGGACAATAATACAACAAAATTAAAGGCTCAATCGGCAATAATTATTGTCTCAAAATTTTGTATTGATTTCGCAGAATACCTACAAAAACGGAAAAGAAAGAGAAGCCGCAATGATATTCTTTGTCAATCAATTTCTTGCTTCCCTGCAACTAATTACAATCTCAACTAATAAATATTTGAGGAAATCATAATCCGCAAAACCTTCAGGGTTATTCCAACGGAAACTAATAACTATGCTGGAATTATTAAACTTTAAGCTTGACAATAGCCTAATATAAGCTAAAACAATATAATGTAGCAACGTCACCAGAAATCACTATACCTATCGGGATAAGATAACCCAAGTCTTGGTTGCATCAAGTTCACCTATAATGGCCTGCCTGTTAGAAATGAGCGCTACACAATGTTTGCTTAAAAGTTTAGCATAATGGTATATACGACTAGGACATGACGATATTCGTTCTCCTTCACTGATGCAGATATCTCTTCAATGCCCAAATTCAGTATTCCATTCATTTAACATCTCCTTATCTGAAACTTGAGTAGTTGAGTTATATTTTTGGCTTCTGTCTCAAATTTTTACCTTGACATGCATACTTTTTTTCTGGATCTTGATAGGGAACTAGACATGATATGCATTATCCGTATTTGATCATGGATATTATAATTTGATCATGGATATTATTTAGTTATGCGGTTCCCTTTTGTAAGGATATTATTTACTAGATTTTTTTATTAGGATTTATCCTTTGGATAATTTGGGGATGATACTTATTCTTATTTTTGTAGTTATCACTTTGAAGAGCCTTTTTAAAGGACTACAGATAGTGTTTGAATTAGTTTAATGGTATGGAATAAAAATCATAAATGTCTTTTGAGTATTGGTGTGGATGCGATTCATCAATCCCTTGGACTTGATATTTCTTTTGTTTAATTATCATGACTACCAGAGCAAACATCGGTCCATATTTGGTGTTCTTTTTTGCTTCCATCATTTTCTTCCCTTAAAAAAAGAACCAAGAAAAAGACACCGTTTGACAATCAGATCACCATCCGCACGGTTTGTGAGCACCACCAGATCTGTTGTCCTCTGCGATGTTCTTGATCAGCTAGACTCCAGATCTTGGTATCCGGTGCTCCGTCAGTGTGGTTCGCCACTGTATAACCAAGATCGAACAATGCTATGGGTACACCACTTGTGCACCCCAAATGCATACCACCCTGATGTGGCAAATGAGGAGAAGCCCAATGTGGGGCTCACCCAAAAAAATGGGCTCTCCTCATTGGCCACATTAGGGTGGTGTGCATTTGGGATGCACAAATGGTGTACCCATATCATTTTCCAACCAAGATCTGACCAACTTTTACCCGTAGCTTTGACCTCAGAGACACAGCCCGGAATTATTGAAAGGATAAGCCCTACAGTAACAACTAAATCTACTAAGTAGTATCCTTATAAATAGTAATCAGACGAATAAAAATATCCTCCTGGATCAAATACAAATGTCATGCCTTGTTCCCTATGTACTTTACATTTCCTTCTCCATCGTGCTGCATCAAGTTTAAAGCATGAAATTTCAAGCATTACTACTATATGTTTTCTAACTTTTGAGCACATAATCATCAATCTAACAAAAATTCTATACCCAAGATGTGCTTTCTTCATATTCTTAATGCTGGCTCTTTAGAAACATTGATTTGCGACAATTATGTGAAATATGAAAGATGTTATAGAAACTCATCACAACACAAGCAACACAAGCTATACCTGCCAGCCGATGATCAATTCATGCTGGAAAATCACCGTATTTTAAGTATGACACTATAAGCTGCAACATATCGTGTACTAAGCAAAGTCCATTGCACAGGTATTTGTCGCTGCACATTTGTGGAAATGATGTAGGAAGGTGTTTCTGTGCATTTTGGGGAAATATCTAACAAAGGAATGTAATCCTGTGCAGTAGATAAGATAGTGTATCATATTGATTTGGTAATGTGTTGCCAAACACTGATCCTAAACATCTTACATGTTCTTTATTGTTTTGATGCCTTCTTTAGCTAGCAATGTTTGGAGTAATATTCGCCTAATGGCTCGTTTCTTGAATTCAATCTCATAAAAAGGTTGCTTCCCTGTATTCATTGCTCAAGTGAGTGTAAAGCTTTTTTATTATCTAGTATATATATACTTATTACGGTGTTAACATGTTACCAAAATCTAATCCTACAAAGCTTAATTGGCACACAAATAAGCTTTTGATATCTTTGTAAGAAGAGCTGTAGTTTATGTTTGATCAATCAATTGGCAGGCCCCTCTTATTTCTGCCATCTTGTTTCAAGAGCATGCGTGTCCTGCCACATCCCGTGGTCAACGGAGGTAGAAGTGAGGAAGACGAGCACAATATAGGATAATGTACATGAACAACCCGAAGTTTATCTGGTTAGTGACGCGGTAAAGATCGTAGTTCATAGCTTTTCATGAGCAGGTTTTTACGCGGACACGGAGCCTTTCTTCCATGTTGATTTAGAATGACAAGTCGATTTGCTTATGTGACAAATCGATAGAGGTAGAAACATATATTAGATCCTCTGGCTGCTGCTGCTGCTGCTGCACAATAGACAGGTTGGATGTGGGATACGATTTTCTTTTCCTGGTATGTGATAGGCTGTAGCCTGGGGTTGGAGGGATCTTGCCATCTGCTGTTTCTCTTATCCAATTATTCATTGGATATATATATTTTCATTATTTTCCCCTCCCTCTTGTATTTATTTTTTTAAAATTTTGAAATTGACTTTCAGATTTGCGCAATACTTGTCTGCTGCATATTTTATTGGTGTTTAACCTTCTCTTTTTGTTGGGTTTCTCTCCCAATAGTTGGAAACATGCCAATGACAGGGTGTTGGTACTTTACAAAAACTGATCCTGAGAAGCTTAAAACTTTGTTTTCAATGTTTCATATTTATGTTGCTGTTTTGTTCAGTATTCTATTGGTATAACTGAACATACAAAGATTTCTTCCCTATCACTGCCAGGAGGATTATTATTTTCATGTCAACTTTTGTAGGTTTTTGCATAAGCTCAATATTAGAATGCACATAGGACAAACAGAGTTTTTATCTAAAATGAGTTTTCCTTTTCTTCCCTTTTGCCCTTTTTAGTTACTGAGAAAGGAGCGAAAATAAAAGATCGTAGTTCATAGCTTTTCATGAGCAGGTTTTTACGCGGACACAGAGCCTTTCTTCCATGTTGATTTAGAATGACAAGTCGATTTGCTTATGTGACAAATCGATAGAGGTAGAAACATATATTAGATCCTCTGGCTGCTGCTGCTGCACAATAATAGACAGGTTGGATGTGGGATACGATTTTCTTTTCCTGGTATGTGATAGGCTGTAGCCTGGGGTTGGAGGATCTTGCCATGACAAGGCTCGAACCCTTGACTTCCTCGTGAGGAAAAATGATTATGACAAACTGAGCTAGCCCCAGTCGGTTGGACTACAAAAGTGAATCCCAAAACTCACTGCGTACAATCGTTGGAAGTTAAATGTATGTTGTGAATATTTATTGCATGTATGTATGTTCAATACCTAGAGGCTCCAATTGTGAGGGATTATTTGCTGGTCACTTGGATTTTTGTTATGCTATGGAAGTCTGGATTATGTTTGTTCGGAAGTTTAAGAATTATTCTTCAAAAAAAGAAGTTAAGAATTAGCTGCAAAATGGTTTTATTTCCAAAGCTAGGGTCATTGTTTGTGTTGTGAAAGATATTCGATACTCTTCAGCCGTAATTGTTTTGTTATAAAAGTGTTGTGCTTTTGGGTCTTAATTATTTTTTCAAAAAATAGTGGTATATTAATTCATATTACATGTTTAAGGACTTTGCATTAGTCCCTCAGGTCCGGCCCAGGCCCAAGGCCCAAGAGGCCTGGGCCTTGGGCACTCACAAAATTCCCAAAATTCCCAAAATTAGTGGCATTTCAAGTATTTTTAGTGGTAGGCTTGACTAGAGATCTTTTCTAGCCCAAAAAGAAATATAAAAAAGCCCAATGTGATCCAAAATAAACTGGGGGTAATGACAGGCCGCTCCACTTTTGTGGGGGCCTGCACATCCCACTCCAAAAAATTACATCCCACTTCAGCCCGTAATAATCCTTTCGGCTTTCCTTAATCAAATGAACCCGATCCATGGTACCCCAGGGTCAGTTCCCACCCACTCTCTCTCTCCTTTCTTTTTTTTTTTTTTTAAAATTTAAAACCCCAAATCCTATATAAGTGCCTAAACCCTAGGGTATCCTATGAAAGTGCCTAAAATCCTAGGGTACCTATGAAAGTGCCTAAACCACTAAAAACCTTATAATAGAAAAGTGCACCCTAAACTTAAACCCTAAGGTACCCTATGAAAGTGCCTAAACCTAAACCCTAGAGTACCCTATGAAAGTGCCTAAAATCCTAGGGTACCCTATGAAAGTGCCTAAAACACTAAAACCCTATAATAGGAAAGTGCACCCTAAGTGCCTAAACCCAAAAAAGAGTGATTGACCTTAATGGAGTTACTGGTAATTAAAAAGAATGATTGGAGTTAGTGGTAATAAATATTTGTTTTTTGTACCGGCTCGTAATAAATCCAATAAACTGGCCCAAGAAAAATAAAAAGGCCCAAACTAAAGAAAGACCCCTGATCCAAAAAAAAATATATATAAAAATTTAGCACAAAGGGGGTCTACATTTTGGACCAACAGGGTATCTTAGGTGAAATGTTTTCTTGCTTCCGAACGTATAAACCAATTTTTGGGCTTTCTTCCTTCTAGTCATCTGCTGTTTCTCTTATCCAATTATTCATTGGATATATATATTTTTTCCTTATTTTCCCCTCCCTCTTGTATTTATTTTTTTAAAATTTTGAAATTGACTTTCAGATTTGCGCAATACTTGTCTGCTGCATATTTTATTGGTGTTTAACCTTCTCTTTTTGTTGGGTTTCTCTCCCAATATTTGGAAACATGCCAATGACAGGGTGTTGGTACTTTACAAAAACTGATCCTGAGAAGCTTAAAACTTTGTTTTCCAATGTTTCATATTTATGTTGCTGTTTTGTTCAGTTTTCTATTGGTATAACTGAACATACAAAGATTTCTTCCCTATCACTGCCAGGAGGATTATTATTTTCATGTCAACTTTTGTAGGGTTTTGCATAAGCTCAATATTAGAATGCACATTGGACAAACAGAGTTTTTATCGAAAATGAGTTTTCCTTTTCTTCCCTTTTGCCCTTTTTAGTTACTGAGAAAGGAGCGAAAATAAAGGATATGTACAAGAATGTTGTAATAGTTTTTACATGTTCGGTTAGCAAGAAAGTTGTGAGATTTGCAGAGGTAGTTGGGATGTGGCTTGCATTGGTAGAATGATGGTTTGGGTATGCAATAATTGGGGATTTGGATTGCATTATAGTACTCCCTCTGTCCCTTTTTAAGCGTGTTGCCTCGTAATTCCAACTTATTTTCTCTCATATCAACTTTTACCACTTTTACATATACTTTTCACTACTTATCAATATAATAATACCACTAACTTTTCAAAAAAAAAAATCTACTTTTAAGGGCAAAATAGGAAATGTATCAACTAACTTTTCAAAACACACTTATTAAGGGACAACCCAAAATGAAAAGTTAAACACTATAAAAGGGACGGAGGGAGTATATTCTAATGAGGAGTTAGGAACTTATGCAGAAATGAGCAAGCCCAATTGGCTTTTCATTTCTTCTCAAGTAAACATGATTGGATCAAGCCTTTGCCAACATTCGATTGACTATATATTTGATGCGGTGGGCTATGAAATAATTAATGGTTCAAATAATTGAATGAAACCATTTTTGATCAAATTTTGTGTCACATGAGAGATTATTCACTAACTTTTCATATTTGGGATGACTCTCGATGTATGGTCTGTGCCAATGGTTCATAGGCTCTAGACAAAACTCTCTATTATGTGAAATGGAAACATTCTACAACCAAATCTAGAAAGAAATATTATGTTGATTGCCTTCAATCTTTATTGCTAGTCTTTATTTTGTTTCAATTTATGAGATTATGTTCACACAAAAATGGAATGTAAATTATGTAATTATGCCGGTATATTATTGACACCTCTGGCAAATATACATAATCTTCATAGATTGACATCGTCACATATACTTTCATTGACAACATCCAATGGTATTAGCTTTCCATGACCATATATATGTGTCCAAAGAGAAGCCAACAATTTAAAACACTTCCGATATCACATCTACTCTTTTGAGAGATACAATGACGCGTTTTCTTCTTCAGTTACTCATCATAGCATTTCTCTTTGTTTCGAATACCTTGTCCGTCGAACAAGAAGTTATTCATGTTACTAAGAATCAGGTGCATGTAATCAGCGACATCCCTGATAATCCTGAACCATTACGGGTTCGTTGCACATCTCATGATATTGATACTGATGTTGAAGTGCATATCCTCAGAAAGGGTCAAGAACTCAATTGGACATTTGGGCCTGATGTCTCCGGAATTGCTCTACCCTGTCACTTCTATTGGCAATCCAAAGACAAATTTTTTAATGTATATGATGGACATGTGCGCCAATATTGTAGACTTCCGACGGCTAACGTGTACATTTGCTATTGGTCGGCAAGACCTGACGGTTTCTACGTCAGTAATGATAAGTCAACTTGGAAGAAAATATATGGCTGGAACACTTATGTTAAAATGTTGTAATATCTTTTAGCCGATCTTGCAACAATTGATCGATGCTCCAATAAATAAATCTTATGAAAAGCTAAATTTCGTGTCGTTCCTTTTAAATTTGTGATATTTCTGTGATTCATCCTTGTTAATTTTTCAGGGAGGGAAATTAATTACACTGCAACTAAAAATCACAGCTTGTAGAGGCCATTTATTTTACAAAGCGGGACACCAAAATCATGTTCCACGCCTGTCTCGGTCATTTCTAGAATCTCGTCTGGTACAAAACGTAATTTTCATTTTCGTCTTAATTACACATTGCTGGGAATGGCTAAAATACAAACATGTTACAAATGTGTACCATATGCACCTATTGTATGATCCATATCGTGAAACCTCATTAAAATCGTAACATTTTTTACTGTCTCGTGACTTTTATATTAAAAACTCTTAACTTTTCACGAATATGATTTTATAACATTCTCTCGATGATTCATAACATTTTGGTGTGTTTCGTAACTTTTATATAGAAAAATCCTAACTTTTTGTTCATAAGAGATAATCGATTCGTAACGGGGTGCATAATACACACCCAAATAGGGGTGTGTAATGTAGCCTTTCCCTTGATATATACATCTGTCCATTGGTACCATTACTGAAAACGAAACGAATGCTGGTACGAGATTCGTAACTTGAATGAAATACCTCAGACATGAGAAGTACTTTGATATAGAGATTCAACCACATAAGAAAGCACAAAAATTGCAAACCCACGAGCAAGCAACCAGTCAAATGAAGAAGATCCAAAATGGGAAAATCAATTAACTAATGGAGAAGTCCCAGTTCCATTTGCTAGCTAGCTAGGGATTTACCCTGGCCTGATTTTTCATATAGCTTGTTGATTATATTAGTTAGTATGACCTTCATTTTTTTTTTTTTTTTGTCAAATTAGAGATAAAAAAAGAATAAAGTAAAATTGATTTCGATAACCGTTTATAGCGCAAAAAAAGAAAAGAAAAAAAGAACAAAGTAACACAAGTACTTCGTTTCAACTCAGGGCATCTTCAACCCACCTTTCATAACTCCATTTTTGCCTCCATTCCTCCATTTTAGAGGAAAACCTCTCCCCAACCCATCCTCCATTTCTCCCTCCATTTTGGAGGATTGTTTTTCACCCTCCAAATATGGAGGATCAAAAAATTATGGAGGATCACCTCCATTTCACTATTCATCATTTCCAAATTCCTCTTATGTCCTCACCCTCCAATAATAAAGCCAATGTGTTAGAGAAATAGAGGAATAGAGATTATTGGGTTGGAGCTCACATGAATAGTAAACTCCTTCAAATTCACTTTTTGGATAAAAATTATATTTTGATCCTCCAAAATGGAGGAATGGAGGTTATTGGGTTGAAGATGCCCTCAGGAACCAAGTGATAGGGATACCCTTTCCACTGGGCGTCTGTCCAATCTTAAACCACATCATACTTTTTCTTGAAACTATCTGAAAAATTATGTTAAAATTGAGATGAAAGGGAGTATGGTAAAGTTGAAATTAAAAGAAGAAGATTAGAGAAAACGAAAAACAAGACGTGAACATCCTAAAGTTAGATTAAACTCAGGCTCAATTTGACTTGTCCCCACTTTTCGTTGAATATTGATGTTGGCACTTCCAATGGATTCTTAGAATCGATGAATTCAATGAATTTTACGTGTAAAAGTTTAATTTACACTCGTAATAGATGGTCTGTCTTGACATTAAAGATTGAAGAGTAGTAAAAGAATTTCATAGTAAGTGTTTATACAAATGATAGCTATGTTTGCATTTTCTATGTTACTAGTCACACACTCACACTCACACTCCTCTTTTTTTTTTTTTTTTTTCCTTTCTTATTCATGTAATTTCCTTTTTATTGCTTTATTTATTTTTACATGAAATGGTTATCGGTAATTTAATTTTTCTTGTGAAAAATGAATTTATAACAATATTAAAAGTGCTAGAAATAGGGGTTGCGTTCAAATTTTTTTCCACAGTCGGGTGGGATGGTCCGGATGGATCTGCTGCCTTATACAAATCTGTGTTCTTCTTTCGTTTCTAGGGATTCAATTCAATCGCAAAACAATGGCACCTGAAACAAAAACCCCGTCAAACAATCTATGGGTGGGAAATCTATCAAGTGAGGTGACAGATTCTGATTTGAAGGATCTGTTCTCAATATACGGCAATGTTCACAGAGTTACAACACCGAATCCGTCGAGGAATTACGCCTTCGTTTACTTCAATCGAAAAGAGGATGCCAAGGCGGCCATGAAGGGTCTTCGAGGGTGTGTTCTTCGTGGGAATGAAATTATGATCGATTTCGCTAGACCGGTTTGTTCTCATCTTTCTGCATTTTGTTTAATGGGTTTATTTATTGATCTTTCTGCGTTTTGTTTAATTGGTGATGTTTTTGATGGAGTATTATTTAGTTAAAGTTTACTTTTTGCATGTTTTTTTGTGTGCCATCGAGTATGGGTACCAGTGTTGGGAGTACCGATATGCACAGACAATATTTGGGCCCATTTTGGTCTCACAGTAAATTCAAACGTTTCATTGATCCTAAAATTCTTAACATAATTTATTCAAGTGGCCTGTGTTCGATCCAATCTTTCAAGTTTTCATTTAGAATCCAATAAAGCTTGGAGTATTTTTTTACGGTTTCGATTATTTGTGTGGGACCCAAAAGTGGGCCCCACTCGTCGTGTGTACATTAGCGGTGCCCCTAGCATTTTTGCAGAGGAGTTTGGGGGGTTGTTGGGTCGAGCTTACTGCGTGGTGTACTCCATATATGGATGTGTGAGTTTCGGGTTTGACAAATGATCTGAGTTGTTCTTAATTTTAAACTAATTTTCCAAGTTGCTCAGAAATTCATTTGGTTAATTAGAGAATTTTCATGAATTCTAGTTTAAATTTGAACAAAAGTTTTAGATCAAGCATTTACAATGATCTGATTCAGATGATTTTGTAAAAGTTTTAGATCAAGCATTTGCAATGATCTGATTAAGATGATTTTGTCTCGAAACTATTTGAAAAATTATGTTAAAATTAATTTAGCGGTTCCGATCATTGTGGAACCCGAAAATGAGACCCATTTGTGAACACACTATGGGTCAGTTCCCATAGTAGTTTTTGGGTTTTGGGTGGCAGTTCCCTCTATAAATTCACAAAAAAGATACAAGATAAAATAAACCTATATAGATAAATATTACGAGTACTGGGGGAAATTCATAAACTTTTGGGATGAGATGAAATCCACATAAATTCTAGGGACATTACATTAAAACATTATCTGAATTAACGAATAATATAATTTTCACTCGTGATATAGAAAATTATTCAATGTACCTGGTGCACCGCCACATGGTGCCGCAGACCTCTTTTCCACCCCATATGTCGTGTTCAAGACAAGTATCAAGGGCAGCTCTTGAGCCTAGGTGGTCACTTGAACACCCCTGGAAAAAAATTTCATTTAGAATGCATATCAAGGTCCTAAAACTCGTTAGGCGCTCCCAGGGCGTCCGGACACCTTCTAGCTCCCAGGGCCGAGTACTTGGCGCCTAGTCGGACAATTAGTCGGGATAGTCGGGATAATCAGTCTAGTCGGGCTAGTTGGCGAGGGTCCTTCTAGGGCCTAGGCGGCGAGTACTCGGCCTTCTAGACCTTCTTTGAACACCTAGTCCTAAAATAGTAATTTTACTTTAGCCCTTCTTTGAACACCTAGTCCTAAAATAGTTTAACGTTTAGAATCCTACAACTTGTGAGTTGTTTACGAGAATAGTCGTGAAACATAGATATACAGACTTGGTAAATAAAAAAAATAAGATATATAGGATTTCTTGTTCACACTTCTTTTTTTATATATATGAAGAATGCGGAAATGATTCCTTACTCTTCAATTGGTGTTTTTCTTGTAAGAAATAAAAGAACAGTTCATGTATGCAAATTAAAATTTATCTCTATCTGATGTCGAGGTCTTGGTAGGTCACCTTCTTTTTTCTTGACATTGCCTTTTGTTTGGTGTTACTATTGTTCTGTTCTACGTTTCAAGTCACATTTGTGCTTCATCGTGTAAAACCATAGTGTCTATGAATTTAAATAATACGGTTATTGAATTTGCATGGTATTAAGATCTTAGACTTTGGATGGTGTTTAGTTGTTTTGAATGAAAAGGGTCTACTTCCTTTGGTATGTTCCCTTTTCAGAAGTAGTTAGAACTTACAAGCAAATCTGTTTGAAAAGCAAAGCAATATTCACCATTTGAGCTTTATCATTGGTGATTAAGTTATTAACTAACATGATGCTTGTAGTGAGATTGCCTGAGCTGATTTCATGGGGAAACTGTAAATGTTGAACGGCTCAAATGACAGAATTATGACATTCATAGGATGCTTATGATTAAAGTTAATTTTGTTACATGAGTTATTTAAATTTTACTGGTGGTTCTAAGTTTCAACAGTACAGGTTTAGATTGATTTTTACAGTATGGAATAATATTGGCTTTCTACTGTTTGCAAAATATTGAAAATATGGTTGTGTCGATCTATGTTACATGGATCCTTCATTTTGGCTGAAGTAACCGAAATGTGTCTGATACGCAAATCCATTTTGGATACTAGGATCCTCTAATTGTCATGATATTTAAAAAAAAAAAAAGAAAGAAAATTTGCTGAAAAAGGATATTTCTAGTCTCACATGGTCATAAAATAGCAAAATCATACTTTTCTTAATCCCTTCTTGTTTAAATACGTTTTTAAATACATTTTATGATACGTAATCTGAAAAAATTATGCAATATGTACTACAAAAAGTGTTCACAACGCGTCCCCTTACCCACACCCAATCAGGAGACACATATCCTAGTATCCTAAGATTTAAGTTTAGGAATGTCCAAAGCTTGGACTCGCACCCAAACCCTATACTCGTACCCGAGTCCATGCAACATAGGTGTCGATTGTTTGCCAGTATGTAAAAGGCACATGGCTTTCATCCTATGATTGTATCATTCTATGTTATATGGCCTCAAATGGCTTTGTCCTAGTCATTCTTTTTGCTACGACACTGCATCGTAAATGAATCAATACCTTGAAAGAAAATTACAGGTTAGCCAATATAACATGCCATTTCGAACCTTGTTTACATCTGCTCTTCTCCTCATGTCCGCCATGGTGCCATCTAGTACCTCTCTTAAGTTGTTATCCTACTATTTCCAATATCTATTTCCATATCATCACTGTCACATGTCCCTAAAAAGTTGTGTGAGCGAAGCATTTAATGGAAATTGAAAGCATGTCACCTTTCAGGCTTTCACAAATGGCCATCCCATTCTCATAGAAAAGTTTCATTCATTGATTTCATTTTTGAAATGATAAGAAGATGCTTCCCATGGGTTTTTAAAAAAATTCTAAAAGTTAAACTTAGACATGGTGGAGTTGGCTAAAGCAGTGTAAGTGTTATCCATGAGAAATATATACCACTTCTACTGAATAACCGGGTGGCCTCCAATTGACAGAAATTAATATACTCTAGCACTGCACATATATTTCTGATGATCCAAACCATTCACTTAGTTTAAACGGATAAAATAGGAAATCCTGCAAAAATTTATCTCAATTGAATATTGATAAGTGCTTGATCCAAACAGTTTTTCAAAAAACATACATGAACTGGTGTTGTCAGACTTGTGTGGGTCGAGCACTTACCGATATTCGAATGAGTTAATTTTCTACGGGTATCCTTTTAGAAACATGTTTTAAACAAGTTGAACGGCTTAGATTATTAGCGTGGGTCTCCGAAACAAATAGTATTTTTTTTATGTGTGCCTAGAACCGGCCCAATATATGTGTATACCAATTCTAGTATAGACTTCTGTCACATATAGCAATATATAAATTTGATATTCACGAAAAACCTAGGGTTAAATATTGGTGCTCTAAAATTGCAAGGCACTAGTAGGGCAGAAGAGGGGCGTTGGTGCCTAGCGTCTAACTAATCGGCCGCCTAGAGCCTTGGGCAGCTGACTAATCGGCTCCTAGGCTGATTTTAATCTTGGTGTTGGACCCCGCCTTGCGCCTAGGTGCCGACTAGTAGACTGCCTAGACCGACTTTTAGAACACTGTTAATATGTGGGTGCAGTAATGAGATTGATGATAGCATGGGGATAAAGTGGTCAGGGTGTGGACGGTTATGCCAGTGGTTTATGCATATACTTGCTGAACATCAACCATCTGCTAGTGTTGCATGTGTGGCTGTCTAAAATGCAATATTTTCTCTTGAATAATGTTTCTTGTGAGTTGTGTCTATGTTGTTTGTATGCTAAAGTTGTTTTTAATAACTAGATTTAAATTTGAAGTGCTCTCATTAAGTAGTAATAGCTTGGATGAGAAGCTGTAATCACAGCTTGGATAAGATGCAGTAGTCAATTGCTCATCCCTTGATCTCCTAGAAGTTGGTTGGTTGGCTGAGTTGAAGAGTCAACTGGGACCTACATGTGGTGGGTCTCTTTCATTGTGAGCCCCTTAAGTGCTCTAGAATCATTCTCATGCTATATGCTGTTGAATGGATTAGGCAGAAATTGGCTGATTAGTCTGAAGCATGCACAGTCACATTGTTCAGAATCATCTTCTGGCAGTTTTAACGATCTATAATCTATTTTTTCCGATTTTCTGGAGTTACAATAACTGGCACATGCACTTTTTAAAATATTTTTGTTTCGCATCTGATTTTCTGTGTTAATCAGGATCAGAAGCCTCAATCTGCTGGTAATGGAGCCAATCAAGGGACATTAGAGGTTGAGGATGACAAGATTCAGCGATACCTGTCTAGGTTACAGCTTGCTGCTAAGCTCCTCCTCCTGATACAGCAGGAGCAGCAACAATCAAGTAATCAAGAGGGGCAGGGGTCTGCTACTCCTAGACAAGATTTTTATCAACTAGGTAATTAGTTTGTCCATGGCTACTTTCTTTTCAGTTTACATTTTTTCATGAAAGCATTCATGCTTTCTGCTAAAATGTGGTTTCATGTCACAACTATGCGCTATTCTCCCCTTGTTTGGATTGACTCGTTTATGTGGTTCTGCAACTGGTGAGATGAGCCAGGTACTATGGTTTGGACTTAATCGAGACCTTGTCCAAATGGCATGAAAATTAGATCATGGTTTTTTTTGAAAGCTTACTGTATAAGGTGCTGAGGTTGGAAGAAATGATCTCGTGAAGTGTTGTTTGAACATTTGTATGGTATTAGTATTTGTATGGAAGATTGAAGCATTTGGTTGAGTTGTTTGGGAAGTCGTAGATTGATTGGCCTCTTTTAGTCAATATGATTTTTTGGTTGCATGTGTTTTGAATTGTGATGCCTTTTACAGAATACAACGTTGGAGTTGGCCTTGCTGGGTTTTCCTAACAATAGTTTTGTTGTTTTGGCTCACTTGAGTTCTATTTTTGGAACTCATATTTGTATTTTGAACTAAAAGAGAACTTTTCGATGGACTAGTCACATTGTTTTGTTAACCGGTATGCTATTCTTTGTCTGCACATGCTTCAGAGTCATTGACCAAATTCAATTTAGTGGGATCTACTTGATCTCTTGATCCAGTGTGGTGATTGCCCAGATGGCTTGTCGAATTGTCTTCAAATAGTACAATATTGGGAAGTTTGTGTCTTTCTCTGGGATATTTGTACATAGATTTGGTGTTGCATCTCAATTTCTTGTTTAATTGTTAAGTTTGGTGGCTCCAGAATCTACAATTAGGATATAACTGTCAAACTTATTTCATATGTATTTATTGTTAGAAGTCAGAGGATGAGTGCATATGGTTCATGTTCCCTTTATGTGGTTGAGCTTTATGCTTTATGCCTTCTTAATGGTGGCTCCAGAATCTACAATTAGGATACAACTGTCATACTTATTTTATTGTTAGAAGTCAGAGGATGAGTGCATATGGTTCGTGTTCCCTTTATGTGGTTGAGCTTTATGCTTTATGCCTTCTTAATGGTATATTGGATTCGTAGGAGAAACTACATCACAAAGTTGGAAATAATCATCTCATCTAGTAAACAATAGGATTAGTCGTGTTTTAATAAGGGAACAAAAAGTAATTGCGACTTTTTGGGCAGCAAATCACGTATCTTGAGACCCCTCGAAGTACTATCAGTATCCCTCATCTGTATCCATTGAGAGCCGAAAAATTGACAGCTAGATTCTTGGAGCTATAGAACAAACTATGAGTTATCATGCTTGCATATCCATCATTTGCATCAAGTGGGAGATAATGGGTTGTTCTGCCTCCGGCCTAAGTTATCTTGTGACCATGTTCTGGGTTCGTGCTGGACTGCAAGTCTGCAACTCTTGCTACCTGCTTATGGTTAGATGTCAACCCTTTTTCAAGATAAACTAGAGGTGACCTTGATTTGACTGGCGAGCTGAAGTGCATCAAGAGCCTTTTCGTGAGTTTCTATCAAGTTTGGTCACCTAGTGTAATGGATTGATTGGTTTGGCAAGTTCATTGTTAAAAAAGAAAAAAATTGAAAGTCAAGTGACCAAAACATCCTAGCTTGAAAACTATATGTCTGTCGCCCTATCTATTTCCATGGTTAGACAAATATGTGCCTATATAAGTGTGTATATTGGCAAGTCTATTTCTATGTAGCTTGGTTGGAAGGGCGCTCATGGGTCCATGATGCCAGAAGGACGGCGTTTTTGAACCCAGAAAAGAAAAGAAGCCAAAAAGAAAAGAAAACCTAAATTCAATTAAATCTTTATTCTCAATCTCAAAAGTACCTAATGAAGGTAACAAGCCTAGTATTTATAGGCTAACAACAATGTTTCCAAACTTATAATAAACATTTGTCCAAAATAAAATGAACTATTACTTCCTAATTAACGGATTTGATTTCTTAATTGATAATAGATCATAAACCAATAGATATTAATTCTTTTTTCCACGCCTCATGTATGTGTGGGTGATTTTGGGCCTTAAGCAATCTCCATCATTTCATCCCGGCTAGAAGGAACTCGACTCCGTAGAGTTGCGGCTGTGGTACTGCTCTGGGATATTTGGGGCAATATGGCGTAACTCCTCTTCTAGAATTCAAGTGGTATTGGAGACTGGACGATCTCTCCACTTTATTAGATACCTCTGGAAGCCACTGGGATGTGACACTATAATCTCATCCTCAAGCACGTCCTCCAACTGGTCAACTTGTGGTAAAGAGCGGGGAGGTACTGGGATAGTTGATGTTGGCATTTGCCTTGCAGAAACACTTGCATGCACTATAAGAGGCTCAAAAGTGCCTTGGTTAGGAAACAAATCTTCCACGTTGAAAATAGGACTAATACTCATATTAGAGGGAAATTCAATTAAAGTTGCATTAGGGCGAAGTCTACGAATAGCATGATGGGGTCAATGGCTTGCGCATGCAATTTCTTAAATGATTTTTTTGGGTAATGCTCTGGACGAACATGCATAAGCCCAAGATTTTTCTTATTGGGAGTCCAATCCGCTTGAGGTTCTTCTTGTGTTTGCATAGGCCCAATTCATTGGGGTATCCACGGAGTCTTCCACATCATTTGGACCTATTATACATTGAATGACCCATAACCACTCAAAAGGCTAGGCCTTGTAAGTGGTGAGTCACGCAATTGTATATTAAGGTCCAACTCTTTTCTATTTATCGGACGTGGGACTCAATCTTTCTCACATGTTCCTAACAATCTCCCCTTATGTTCAACCATGCATTGGGCCTAGCTCCCCTTGATCTGATCCACTTGACTCTCCCTTAATTCTTGATCTATTACTTGAACACCTTGTCTAAACCAAGGCTTATTTATCGCACACACTCCACTGAGAGCCAGCATACTCCATGAGAGCCACCTTACTGCGGGCCACCTGCCATCCGCACTAAGAATTTTCCTGCTCCATCGAGAGTTACAATGGATTTCCCGCTCCTCGAGAGTCTCCGTGCAAGCCCACGACTATCGATGCTTCCAGGAGAGTCCACCCATATATGGTCAGCCAATGCGTCTGATACCACTTGATGCCGGATGGCCAGCGTGTTTGATCCTACAAAATAAAAGAACAAGCCGAAAAGAAAAGAAAACCCTAAACAATTAAATCTTTATTCTCAATATAGAAGTACCTAATGAAGGTAACAAGCCTAGTATTTATAGGCTAATCTCATTGTTTCCAAACTTGAAATAAACATCTTTCCATAATAAAATAAACAATTGCTTCCTAAATTAATAGATTTGACTCCTAAAATAAAAATTGATCATAAACCAATAGAAATTAATTCTTTTTCCCATGCCTCATGTATGTGTGGGTGATTTTAGGCCTTATGCGATATCTGTCGGTCCAACTCTCACATGCCGTCTTTGGTGGTAGGATATCCTCTTTTTGATTTTGGGTGAACTACATTTATAGCGTAAGTAGCTTTGTCGAAACTTTGCTTGGTTTCAGAAAGACTACAGGAGTTACAGAGAAATGGAATTCACGTAGTTTATTCACAGAAAGATTCATTTCTTTACGAGTCATGTTAACTGCGACAACCTGCATGAACCGATTTAATTTTTTTGGCGCAAGCTTTTAAACCTTGTACTTCGTAGCCTACTGTGGACGGCCCACTGGAAAAACGGTTCGGTTTTGGCGTTTGAAAAGATTGAAGATTGTTAGAGTCGCCACCCGGATTTGAGGTCCGAACCCGAGAAACCGATAAAAACATGACTCGTTTGCCCATTTGAAAAAGATTTCACTGATCATGGCGGAACCAAAGATTTCTCGGATTCGGGGGTTTGGTTACGAGAGGGGAAGGGTTTTACGGCACCCTTCTCGCCCGGTCCGTGAACCGGTCTCTACTCAACATTTTGTGGGATTTTGGAAATGTTTGAAATTTGATTTTAAACACGAAATAGGGAATACGGGAATGACAAACACGTAAATGAATATTAAAACACAATCTAAGTGATGGTGTATGCTTGTGTGAAGTGTACAATGCGATGACAGAATGGTATAAACAAGGAAAATGACAATGAAGGAGAAAAATAGAACTTGTTAAGTTGTAGAGGGAAGGAGACGTGAAAATAATCAGGTGTTAGGTTTCCCCTTTCTCATTTCACAATATATATGGACAAGGATACATTTACAAGACTACCCCTAGGAATAGATAAAACTAACAAATATACACCTAACTTAACACTCCCCCTCAAGTTGGTGCAAAGATATCTATCAAACCCAACTTGAACACAATGGGGTGAAAAATTCTACTACTAAGACCCTTGGTAAATACATCAGCTAACTGGTCTTCGGATCTCACAAAGGGCATGCATATCAAACCGTTGCTCAGCTTCTCCTTGATGAAATGCCTATCAATCTCAACATGCTTTGTGCGATCATGTTGAACAGGATTATGAGCAATGTTTATGGCAGCTTTGTTATCACAGTAGAGCTTCATAGGACCACGATCAGGGAATCCCAAATCACGCAAGAGGGTTTGGAGCCATAAGAGCTCACAAACACCATGAGCCATAGCTCTGTACTCAGCCTCTGCACTGGATCTAGCAACCACAGACTGCTTCTTACTTCTCCATGTAACCAAATTCCCTCCAAGGAAGGTGCAATAGCCAGAAGTAGATCGCCGATCATCAATAGAACCAGCCCAGTCTGCATCAGTGAAAGCTTCCAATCTCAAGTGACCATGATTAAAGAACAAGACTCATTTACCTGGGGCAGATTTAAGATACCTCAAGATACGATAAACGGCATCAAGATGGCTAGTACGAGGTTCATGCATGAACTGGCTCACAACTCCCACAGCATATGAAATATCTGGTCTAGTGTGAGATAGGTATATCAGGCGACCCACAAGTCTCTGATATCTCTCCTTTTCTGTAAGCTCCCCACCATTGCTACCAAGATGATGGTTGGCCTCAATGGGAGAATCAGCTGGCTTACATCCCAACATACCAGTTTCTTCCAAGAGGTCAAGTATGTACTTCCTTTGAGAGATAAAAATGCCCTTGTCAGATCTAGCCACCTCCATTCCAAGAAAGTACTTCATAGACCCCAAATCCTTAATCTCAAACTCTTGAGCAAGGAGAGCTTTAAGGCTGCCAATCTCATCCACATCATCACCTGTCATGATTATGTCATCCACATAAACAATAAGAATGGCAATCTTACCATTACTTCTCTTGATGAACATAGTATGGTCAGCATGAATCTGTGTGTATCCAAATCTCAGCATGGCTTTGAGAAACCTGTCAAACCATGCTCTGGGAGATTGCTTCAAGCTATAAAGTGCCTTCTTCAATCTGCACACCTTCCCCTCGGTCTGAGACGAAGAAAAACCCGGTGGAATAGCCATGTACACCTCCTCCTCTAATTCACCATGGAGGAAGGCATTCTTCACATCAAACTGGTGAAGAGGCCAATTCAAATTGGCAGCACAAGAGAGTAGAACTCGCACAGAGTTCATCTTCGCTACAGGGGCAAATGTCTCCTCATAGTCAATACCATAGGTTTGAGTATAACCTTTAGCAACAAGCCTGGCCTTATATCTCTCAACCATTCCATTTGCCTTATGCTTCACAGTGAACACCCATTTACATCCCACTGGTTTCTTTTCATTTGGAAGAGTCACTAATTCCCAGGTGCCATTCTTTTTCAAGGCTGTCATCTCCTCTACCATAGCTTCTTTCCACTCAGGTATTATGATAGCTTCTTTCCAATCCTGTGGGATAGATATAGAAGAAAGCGAAGAGACAAAAGCACGATACGAAGGAGATAAACGGGAATATGAAACAAACTGAGAAATAGGATGTTGGGTACAAGTTCTAACACCTTTTCTGTGAGCAATAGGAGCATCAAGATTAGCAACAACAGTAGGGAAAGGATCTTTACCAGATGAGTCAGCTGAAGAGTCAGGAACTGGAGTAGGTGATGAAGATTGGCAAAGTGGTACCGCACATGTAGTCTTGCCTTTTCTCTTTCGAGAAAAAGTCTGCAAATTTGGCCTATCCAGCCTTTCCCGAACATCATGCGCCACTCTTTCTACAGATAAAGGTTCTTTCTCCCCCTCACTGTGACAAGGTAGATAAGACCACGACTCAGGAGTATAATAAGTCAACATCTCTTCCTGTCTATCATTCTCCCCCTGAAGAGATGAAGTGGACAGAGGATAAAAGGATTCGGTTTCCCAAAAAGTGACATCCATGGAAACATATGTTTTGCGAGAGTGTGGGTCATAACATTTATAACCCTTCTGAGTAGGAGAATAGCCAAGAAAGATGCACTTACGGGCTTTCGGATCAAGTTTACCACCAGGGTGCTTAGGAGCATGGACAAAGCACACACAACCAAAAACCTTGGGTGGAAGAGATGAGACCCGAGAACAGCCAAGGAGAAACTTAATAGGAGTTTGGAATTGAAGAACACTGGATGGCATGCGATTGATAAGAAAGGCTGCAGTAAGAATAGCTTCACCCCAAAAATGTTTAGGAACATTCATGGTAAACAAGAGTGAACGAGCTACCTCAGCAAGATGACGATTCTTGCGTTCAGCAACTCCATTTTGTTGTGGAGTACCAACACAAGAAGTCTGAAAAAGAATGCCAGAGTCATTCAGATATGCCCGAAAATTCCCATCAATATACTCAGTCCCATTGTCACTACGGAGCACTTTAATGTTAGCATCAAATTGAGTATGCACCATTTTGTGAAAAGATTGAAAGCACGAAAAAACTTCATTTTTTGCCTTAAGTAAGTACACCCAAGTGACACGGGAATGACAATCAATAAAAGTAACAAACCAACGATAGCCGAGAATAGAGGTAACGGGGGAGGGACCCCAAACATCAGAATGAATAACCATAAAAGGAGAATCACTTCTTTGATTAACAGGGGCATAAAATGAGCGTTTGTGTTTTGCAAGTTCACACGCTTCACAAAAAAACTTACTCCTAGTACAGTGCTTAACTAAACTAGGAAAAAGTTTTTCCAAAATCCCAAAAGATGGGTGGCCTAATCTACGGTGCCACTGATGCAATAAAGAAAGAGTTGAGCCCACATCTGCTTCAAAAGCTTGGCCACATGACATAGGTGGACCGACTGGATTAGGTGCAGGCTCCAAAAAGTATAGTCCTCCATAAGCTTTACCACTGCCAATCATTCTCCCCGTACCCAGTTCCTGAAAGACACAATGAGTAGGAAAAAAAGTCACTGAGCAGTTTAAAGAATGAGTAAGACTGCTAACAGAGAGAAGATTGGTGGAAAAACTTGGGACATGAAGTACTGAAGAAAGTGACATGGTTGGAGAATAATTTATAGAACCTTTCCCTGAAATAGAAGATAGGGATCCATCTGCTACTCTGACCTTATCCTTACCAGAACATGGAGAATAGGAGTCAAAGAAGGATGAACAACCTGTCATATGATCAGTAGCACCAGAATCTATTATCCAAGGAAGTGAGGATGAAGCAGTAAAGGCACGAGCCTGAATACCTGTGTGAGCAAAGTGGGAAGAAGTAGAAGCTGTAGTAGATGGAGAGTCAAGCCTCGTCATAAGACGCCTAAGACTCTGTAAAGTCTGTAACTCCCCCTGAGAAAGGGCACCACCATGAAAACTATCTGAAGCCGAAGGATGTGACCGACTTCCACTAGAATCGGACAAGGTCTCCACAATAGACTCCGAGACATGAGCATGAGAACTTCGGCCACCACCTCGACTACCACCTCGACTACCACCCCGTCCACGAGAGGGACGCCCATGGAGCTTCCAGCAAAACTCCCGGGTATGTCGAGTCTTGTGACAATAGTCACACCCGAAGCAAATCACGATCAGGATCCCCAACTCCGAGCCTTACCATCCCGTGGAGTAGGAATGGCAACCGAGCAGAGCGGTCTGGGAATGGAAACAGTACCATAGCACTCCGTCTAATCTCCTCCTCCCGAACACGGCATGTGCCTCTCTAAAGAGGGAAAAGGAACACGGCCTAGTACCTGCACTCGAATAGGATCATACTCCACATCAAGACCCGCCAAGAAATCATAAAGACGGTCTATCTCAACCATTTGTTGATATTCAGTGGCATCAGCAGTACAAGCAGGGTGAAAACTCTTATAGTAATCAAGTTCCTGCCACACTCCATTCAAATCTGCATAATATTCGGCTAAGGACCTATGGTTTTGGTCCAACCCCCGAAGTCTTCTTCTCAAATCAAACACTTGAGCAGCATTACCCTTTCGAGAGTATGTTTGGGCCACAGAAGTCCACACCTTATGTGGAGTGTCAAGAAACAAGTAGTTATGGCTGATGGTGGGTATCATGGAGTTGAATAACCATGTCAGAACTTGAGCATTTTGAGTAGTCCATATCACAAAATCTGGACTAGTAGCTACTGGTGGAGGAAGACTCCGTGATGAAGTTCAACAAACCGTTAGCAGTAATGGCCAAAGTAAAACTCCTGGACCAAATCAAATAGTTGGAACCATCCAACTTAACAGGACAAATATTCAATGGAGCATTGTGTTGAGTCACAAACCGGCTCCCTTCACCCTTCGCAACCCCAGAAGCATCTTTAGGAACCTCTGCCATACTGCAAACTGGAAGAGAAAAATACCAGACTACCAAAACCCACAGAAATGATGTATCAAGGCCACCCTTAACTTCAAAACCAACTGGAAATCACAGAACCAACCTCAAAGTGCGAAGATCAGACGGAAAAAGTAGACACCAAAAAAAAAAAAAAAAATATAACCCAGGTCGGGTGACCAAAAGAGACTCACCGGAGGTCGCACGAGACTCGCCGGAGGTCGTACGAGACTCGCCGGAGGTCGTCGGGGGTCGCCGGACTGAGAACAGTACTCGTTGGGGTCAGATCTGACTTTTCGTGAAGGACCCGGTAGTTTACCTCTTACCTAAAGGTCGTACGGAGAACGAGAACTCGTTGGTGGTGGGTCGTTGACTGTCGCCGGAGGTCGTTGATCTGTCCGTTGGTGGACTTACGGTGGTCGAACAAGTAGTTTCGTACAAAGCCCAGTAGGCTACGATCACTGATCGACTAGCGTGAGCAGCGTGAAGAACCTAGCAGCTGAACACAAGGCTGAGGTCTCTCACACGATGACTATGGAGATCGATTATCAGTAAACCACGATCCTTCCTCCTCTACAAGGCCAGATCTGAGAAGACCATGGCTCTGATACCATGTTAAGTTGTAGAGGGAAGGAGACGTGAAAATAATCAGGTGTTAGGTTTCCCCTTTCTCATTTCACAATATATATGGACAAGGATACATTTACAAGACTACCCCTAGGAATAGATAAAACTAACAAATATACACCTAACTTAACAGAACTTAAAACACCATTTTGAACAAAATTATTTGCCTTTCCGACACTATTTGCAGGTTTTGGAGGGTTTTGATATAGAAATGAGAAGAACATAAAACTACAAAGTTGTAGCCCTTCAAATTATCTACGTTTTGATATATAATACGTTGAAAACGGAGTTCGGAGTAAAAAGTTATGGCTGAAACACTGTGACTGACTTTCTGTTGGGGTTTGAGCGCTCAAAGTGGATTGAGCGCTCAAGGGTAAGGCCTTGAGCGCTCAAGCCACTTCCAGGTCGCCAAATTTTGCTATAACATGACATTGGATGATCAAACAACCCCAAATCAATGATTATACTTTATTTTCCCGAAACTGGACAGAAACATGGACTTTGAAGAATTTTGGAAAGTGAATACCAAAATAACAAGTTTTAAAAATGCTTTTCTTGACACTTTTCAGACCTTGTAGGCTCATTTCAAGTATGAGGAACTTGAATGAGCCCACCGTCTCCCTCAAAGAAGACCAAAACAAAGTGATTTTCACATTATTTTCTACCTTTTCGATGATCAAGGCTTGAACTTGTGGTTTGATGAATGGATGGGTAGTGGCTGTGTTTATGAACTATAGATGAAGTATTTTGGACAGAGGAGTGTGAGTGTAGGGATGATTGAATGATTGATTGAGTGGATGATGGAGTATTTGAGCTTAAAATGGTGATTTTGGCTTGGATGAGGTGGGTTTTGATGGAAGAGCTAGGTTTGGACGAAATTGATGGAATGTATGGGTCAGAAATGGCTTATTAGAGTGAGAGAGGGGCTGTTGTAGTTGGTTTTTCAAAGACCCATGTGTTGTAGGCCTTTTAAAGAAGGTTTTTGGGTGTTTTGGAGGTTGAAGATGATGGAGGATGGTGGCTATGGAGGAGAGAAAGGCTAAAACGTGATTGAAGTGATGAGAGAGAGTGGGTTTGATCTGATGGGGGAGAAAATGGCAGTAGGGGCAGCCAACCTTGTGAGTGAGGGAGTGGAGGAGGTTTATATAGAGAGAGAAATGGGAGGAAAATGGGTTTAATTTTTGAATTGGGTTTGGGGGGTGATTGAGGAGATGTTCAAGGGTCTAGGAAGTGTATTTAGGCAGTAGAAAACGTAGGTAGACGCTCCTCTTGCAGTAGAATATCATGATTAGATGCTCTGCAGAAAATTGATCTGGATCAGAGTTGAGAGCTCAAAGCCATGGGCTTGAGCGCTCAAGGTGGGATTTTTGGGTTTGAGCGCTCAAGGTCCAGGGCTTGAGCGCTCAAGGCTGTTGCTCAAAAGGTAAAACTTTGCGGGGCCGCCCCGGGTGCTACCGAACTCCGTTTCGTGCGTGGTTTGAAGCGTTGGAAAGCTTGTCGAGTTTACTTTCTAACCCAAGTGGTTTGAACCCAAGATAATTTGTACATCCAAGTATGTGACCATTTTACCCTCAGAAGGTCGGGAAAACAAGTCATTTTGGTAAAACAGACACATCTCCCTCATTTCAAAATGGATTGAGACGTATTATATATCAATAAATAGGGGTTTGAATGTACTAGAAGATGGTGTAGGCTTGGGTTTGTTTTGAAATGGTTTATGGATGGTTTGAAGGGTATTTTGGTCATTTTGGTTGGTGTAAGGTTGTTCTAGGAGGGTTTAGAATGGTTTAGGGTGGTTCGGTGAGTTCAAGCCTTGTTCTTAGCCTCGAGGTATGCACGATTGGTCTATTTCATCATAGGGAATGCTCGAGCGCATCCTGGGTTCAAAATCGGGGTGTCTACACCTACTTATTGCAAACAAGATATCGTCCATAAAAAGCAGTATATGTAGGAATTTCCAAGCCTCAACCATGGGTTTATTCATGAATCAAGTTCAATGCTTTGCCCTGCAAGCAAATTTTGGACACAAAAGTTCTCTATTGTATGGAATAGCTAACAAATTGCTCGAAATTTTCTCTAAGACCTCGGGTTTCTAGTATAAGAACGGTGTGCATCGTTTATTGATTTGATCTTTCTAATTTTCCTGTATTGTCAATATAGTTCCATTCTCATTGTCTAGTTATGAATCACAGGATTATGAGATTCTTAATGTACTAAAATCTCTGTAGTAATCCTCTCAAGTCATACCGGAATAGCTTGGGAGACTCCATCTGTTGTGGATAACATGCACTGCTTGAACACTTCGAAAAAACAAAACAAGTTTCTTTGAAAATTGAGTTATGATACTTCCCTTTTTCTGCTCAATTGAAAATTTCGGAGTTTCCAACTTCTGGCAACCATAGTTGGAGCCTTGGAGGTGACCATACAACCCATATATGTAGCGTGGAGTTCTCTAATGGACCTGAGCAACTGAGTTTTTTCTCCCTAAATAGATCTAAAGCCTTGAGACCAGAAATCATGCCTTTTTATTTCTCCTCGCCCTTATAGCCTCATGCCTAGAAACAAGGTACTCACCACGTTCATGGGGACCGCCCACCGTATTTCAAAGAATCTTAAAATTAATGATCATATCTCACTAATTTCCACAAAGTGCATCAGGAAGTGATTGATTGATTTATCATCTTCCATGTTTGGTGGAGCAAAATCCCATAACCTAGTTATTAAGATTAGAATACCCTTTACATCTTGCATATTTCTTTCGTATATGTGAATTTTCTCTTCATACCCTCCCACATGCGCCTTAGCAGCATGTGCTGTGTGCAAACCAAAGACATGTACCCTAACTTTCCCTAGTACTTATGCTCTCATACCATGTTTCACTATTTCACGTGGAATTTAACCTCCAACGCTACTTATTGAGGTCATGTTCTTAGTCACATGATTTGCCCACCTAGGGGTGCGGATCGTGCCTTGGTGTGCGAATTGATGTTTTCAGTCCGAAAACGTGTTAAATTCCCTAATTGACATATAGGAAATTGAGTTCATACTTTCTTTTTCAGCCTATAAGTAAGCGACGCGTCACTGAATTTATAATATATGTCTGAGTTAATGTGCTGTCAATACACAAGGACCTATGCCAGTTGTCCACACAGTGTTCATGCCAATTCTGAAATCTATCAGTTGATTGATGTGCCATCTATGTAGCACGGACACGGGACACAGGAATTCTAAAACAATGGACATGGACATGACAGGGGACACGACGAATAAATAAATAAAAGGTAAATAACTATATATATAAATATATCACAGTAACAGTGTATATACATAGATATATACACTTTTCTTTTGATATATAAGATATATAAATTGTTGTGTATTGGTATATATACCGGTAAGTACATAAGATATACACACGTAGTGATGGAGATATATACATCGAATATATACAAGTATATGCACACACATGCACATATACACACAAACCGCATGCCCCCATATATATATGTACAACGAGAAAGAAAAAGCATGGGGGAGGGAGAGAGAGAGATCGTGAGTGCAATATGTGGGACACACAGGGGACACGGAAGTGTATATGTTGGGACATGTGTGTCCATGCCATGTCCCCCTCCAAAAAAATAATTTAATTTTACACTTTTCCTTTTGGGCAGGCTGAACCATGCAAAAGTTTGTCGGTGAGTGGAATCAACCCATCTGTTAAAAAGGAAACATTGAAAGAAGAGTTTCTCAAATTTGGGAAAATTGAGGAGTTCAAGTTTATTAGGGATATGTAGATTACTTTCGGTTGGAAGATGCTTCTCAAGCATTAAAAGGGATAAATGGCAAGCAAATCGGCAGTGACCAGATACGTGTTGATTTTCTTAGGTCACACACATCAAAAAGAGTAAGTCAATTAACTAGATTTAAATTTGAAGTGCTCTCATTGTCACAGTTTGGATGAGAAGCTGTAATCACAGATTTAACTTTGAAGTGATCTCCTAGATATTGGTTGGTTGGCTGAGTTGAGGGGTCAACTGGTACCTACATGCGTTGGGTCTCTTTCGTGTGAGCCTCTTAAGTGCTCTAGAATCTTTCTCATGCTACATGCTGTTGAATGGATTAGGTAGAAGTTGGCTAATTATTCTGAAGCATTCAGTCACTGCGTCAGAAGCATCTTCTGGCGTTCTAAATGATATATAATCTATTTTTCTGATTTTCTGGCGTTATAATAGCTGGCACATGCATATTTTAAAATATTTTTTTTGCCACACCTGATAAAGGAAATATGTTACATTGAGGAGCCTTGTTTCCATTTTAGAAGTGCTGCTAGCTGTTGGTACAGGTGTGTTGTTTTTCGATTTGCAAAATGACTGCCGTTGATTCTGCCCTTGGGCTGTTGACAAATTTGTGTTAGTCCAGCGAACTACTCGGGTCTTTTCTGACTAGTTAGGAGATCTTATTGATCCCATGATGTTCTCTTTTTGTGCCTGTAGACTCTCGTTTCCCCTCTCTGCCTTGTAACTTCTTCACGATTATGTCAACAGGATAACTTTGGTGATATCCGTGATTCAAGGAAGGGACAGTTTGTCAGCCAAAGCATGGTCCTTGATTCACCAAGGATGCCACAAGATGTCTTTAGAAATTACTCCGAGCTATCCAAAAGAGAACAGGTAAGTTCTAACAAGCACAAGTTAATTTTGTTGGGGATTAAAATACTTGACGTTGATGCTCATCTCACTTTTCAACCGAGTAAATGTTGGTGTGGGCTATCTGATTGGGGTTCTGCTGTGCTCTCTTCAACTACATTGCATATTAGTTGTACCAAATATTCATCAGTTTCGGGAGATCTTGATTTATTGATAAGCAGTAATTTCTTTCAAGTTGGTAGTGCCAATTACTTCACGTAGTTTCTGCTTCAATAATGACTGAACAAAGGTGGAACTTCAAATTGGTTTGGTAGTATTATGAAGTTTCCCCATTTTTTCATGACCGTAGTCAATCTGTTTCAATACTTCAAATTTTAGTTGAGCTTTTGACAATGTACAACCTTCTTCTTCTTTTTTTTTTTTTTTGGGTGAGAGCATTCTCAATCATCTGGAAAACAAAAACTGGATGGGCAGCCTAGCAATTTATTGTGGATAAGTTAGCCTCCCTCTCTTTGTATTGACGAGAAAATGTTGCATAATGCGATGATATTGCTTGGTGAGATTGAGACTATAAGGAGTTTCCCATCACGGAATTACTCGTTTTGAATTCAGAAGTGTTGATGAAGCAAGGCGTGCAAAAGAAGGATTGCAGGGCCACCTTTTCGATGATCCCAGGATTCCGATTATGTATTCAAGCAGTGATGTTGGCCGTAGCAAAGATTACGCTGGATTTACTTTCTACTGAATCGCCATATCAATCTTTGCAGATAAACAGGTCTAGTTATGATCACCCCATGATTCCAAATACTCTTTCTGGACTTGTACCATTTCGTGACATGCTTCATAAACTGCCTGATTCCAATCCCAACATTACGATGGGCAGTCAAAATTGGAGAAGACCGTCTCCCAACAGTGGGAACCAGATGTGGCATGTAGGATGGCTGTTTCGGATGCAGTGGATTTTCTACAAGCCAACTCCGGTAAAGTGCAGGAAACCACAGTTGCGCATTCAACACATTCAGATTCAGCACTCAAGTGGGAGAAACCCTGCTTTGGTTGTTTTAAAATCAATTTTGATGGGGGGCTGGATCATTGCAAGAGGACCGGTGGACTTGGCATAGTAATTCGGGATTCTAATGGCAGGTTCAGGGCAGCGAGAGCTATACACCTTGGAAATATTATGGAACCGATGATTATTGAAGCAATGACGGCAAGAGAGAGTTTGATTTTTCGCTCAAGAGCTGGGATTGCAGCGGTTAATTATTGAAGGAGATTGTCAACAGGTGGTCAAATTCATTCAGAGGAAAGAAGAATGTTTTTCAAGTATAGGTGTTCTAATCTCTGACATCAATTGTCTTAGGCAATATGTTGGTGAGTTGGAAGTTAATTTCATTAGGAGGAGTGGCAATTCAACGGCCCACTAACCGGACCAATGCCCGGTGCTTGGGATGTAATCGATATAAGTCAACTTTAGAGGAAACCTATGCGGTCGTATTGAGACACTTTTGCCTGTTTTGGCTCTCCATTTCTTTCAAAGGCACTTGAAGATCGACCCTTGGGATCAGGCCAATTTGGCCATCAGGACCATGATTATAAATGGCGAGGTGTTATTGCTAAGAATGGAACATCTGTTTGTCAAGCTCATTGTGTCCCTTTCGGGAGTACGAGATGCAAGTGTTTATGTTGCTCGTCACCTCTTTCTCTATAGTTTTGAGTTTCATTACCAGAAGCATTAGGATCATGATTTTGACAGTTGCATGATACATGCAACCAATATGAAACTTGATTTTGCGCTTTACAAATTGATTTGAACGCAATTTTTTCAACACTTGTGTTGCTGAAATTTAACCACTATTAGGTTGCTGAAATTTAAGCACAGATTGTGATTTTTTGTCTCTTGTTATTTTTGTTCTTTGGAAGGGAAATTCTGGTGATGATTATCTCCAGCACCTTAGGACATAGGTACTTCAAAAGTATTTTTCCCCATTCTTCAATGCAAGGACGGAGTCGGAAATTTCACTACGGAGGGGTGATTTTTTTTTTTTCAAAATACTTTGCGGGGGCGAGCCTATATAATTCATAAGAACTTTTTTTCTTTTGCACTATAATATTAGAGGTTTTTTTGACTGCTCCTATTGGCCTCCTCTAGCTCCATCCCTGCTTCAATGGGTTATGCCTTCTCTCACACGTCCTCAAAAGCTCTACTCTAGATTCACTCAGTGCCACTTAGATTTTCATATAATAAGCCCGCGTTTGAAATAGCTAGGCCATTCTTCAAGTAATCTTGTTAATGGTTACAGTTTTATACTGGTACTCCTATTACCCTTTCCCTATGGATTTTCATGAAATCTCTGTTGGAAATTTGCAAATTATCGTTGGATATATTTGGGATTTTGACCCGAAATTGAAGTGGGACCCCTCGCTACGTGGGGTGGGCCCAAGCATGTATAGACTCTCCCAAGTAAGGGGCTTAATCAAGTAAAAGAAAAAAACAAATTTCAATTTGAGATAAATGAGAAATTGTCTCAAAGTGGGCATGTTGAGAAGGTGAAAAGCACTTCGTACCACATTGGTTTGAGAAGGAACTTTTGGTGGGTGTATAAGCTACTAAGCTCCAAATTTCTCAGAAGAGGAAGCGTGCACTCTATGTGGGCTTTGGGCTACAACATAGACCTACACGCACGTCGACATCTGCCTTGACTGAAGCCTTGGGCCTGAAGCTTGTGGATCTTTGGCATGAGTAACCCTAACCCCACCTACAACTGCTGCCGTCGTCGCCCTGCCGCTCTTGTGGGTCTTGGTCATGGGTAACCCTAACCCCACCCACAAATTACAACTGCCGCTGTCACTGCCCCTGCCCCTGGCGCTCTCAGACCACCGGCTGTCGCCTCCACCCCAGCCAGCCGCCTCTGACCACCGTCTCTCTCTCTCTCTCTAGATCTCCTTGTTTACAGAAAACCAGATTTACAGTCACTTCGTGTTGGAATTTATCAAAATAAGATGGGTTTTAAGTTTGGGGTTTTATCAAAATATTCCTTGTGCCTTGAGAAAGCTACTAAAAGAGTTTCGGGTTGTTGGCTACATGAAAGGGTGCTACCTTTGGTGAAAAGGTACAACTCTTGGTGAAAGGATGCGACTCTTGGTGAAAGGGTGCGACCTTTGGTGAAAAGGTACAACTCTTGGTGAAAGGGTGCGTCCCTTGATGAAAGGGTGCAACCCCTTGCGAAAAGATGCGTTGGGTCTATAAATAGAGCCCTAGGCACAATCATTTTGTACACATTCTAAACGCCATTACTCTGCCAAAATACTTTCTAGTTGCTTTCTTGTTTTGTTACACCGTTACTCTGCAGAAACGGTGTTAACAAATCCTTGGTTCTTTTGTTCACAAATTCGACTTGGTATTCTGTCTGTCCTTCGTTTGTGCGGACGCAGGCAGAAGATCATTGAATTGATCGGGCTTCGTTGTATCCTCGAACAGATTCGCTATCAACTCGGTGCACACCAAACGGTGGGGGTGAATACTGTTTTCGGAAAGCGACTCAGTAACGTGTCTCGAAGCAAGTTTCTACAGGCTCCATCATCAAGGTGTTCAGATTTCTCGAAGATTCCTGGATTTGCACCAGCACGTTGAACCAAAAAAAATCCTGAAAATGAAGGGGGCACCATGAGCGACATATAGGACCAAAATTTTCAGTCATCGATCCTAGGACCAACTTCAAACCTTCAAGTATATGAAACATTGGTAAGGTAATGACGAAACTATGAGGATTTACTGATTTAGACGATTTAGGGCCGAGGGGTCCCTGTAGTGCAGAAAATGCACTATACGGTGCAGTGCGCACCATCTGGTCGTCCATTTCGACAATGGATAGCTTGGATTTAATCCAAACAATCGACGGTCGGATTCAATTCACTGCTCAGATTAAATCCGAGCCGTCCATTGTCGAAATGGACGGTCGGATTGTGCAGTGCATTTTGTGCACTGCACCATCTCCCGAGCCGATGGATGGATCCGGACTCCTGTCTGGGGCAGACTCTTATGCTATATAATAGTATTGCCTGTGAAAAGACATGCCCCTATTGCTCGCCTCATCTCTTTTCGTAGTTTAATTGCGGTTGCTCCTGTCCGCTAGGGGGATGTATCAAATTAAAAATACATTTCTCAATGGTGATCTAGCGGAAGAATTATATATACACCCTCCTCCAGGGATGAACCATCCTCCAAATAAGGTATGGTCTCAAGCAAGCTCCTCAAGCCTGGTTTTCTAAGTTCAGTACTACTATTCAGGCATTTGGATTTTCTAAGTTCATATGGTGCACTCTTCATCCGAAAGACATCCCGTGGGATTATTCTTGTTCTTCTCTAGGTAGATGATATGATTCTTACTCGACCTCAAAGCCTTTTTAGTATGCAATTTGAGAAGAGGGATTTGGACAATCGATCTGAGCTATTTCTTGGATCTTGAGATCTCATTTAATTCCAATGGCTACTATCTCTCTCAGGCGAAGTATGCCTCTGATCTTCTTACTCGTGCTGGCATTACTGATAGCAAGATTGCATCCACTTGATCCTACTACTCCCTTCACTTCTTTGGATGGAAATGTACATCTTGATACTCTTTATCGACAGCATGATGGCAATCTCGTACATCTCATGGTTACTCAACCACACATTGGCCATGCGGTTCAACTCAAGGGCATTTTATTTCTAATGCAGATTGGGTTTGTGATCCTACGGATCGTCATTCCATGACAGGCTATTGCTTCATTTTTGATGATTCTCTTATATCTTGTCGTAGTAAGAAGCAAGCCCTTGTTTCTTGCTCTAGTACTTTGGCTGAGTATCGTGCTCTTGCTGACATGACTCAAGGGTTGTTATGCCTTCGGTGGCTTCTTGCAGATATGTGTGTCGTTCATTCCACTTGTACTATGCTTTGCTATGACAACCTGTGTGCTATTCAAATCGCTCACAATAACGTGTTTCATGGTCACATCAACCACATTGTGATTGAGCTCAGTGCTAAAATTGCAACAGATTTGCATGCCTGTATCAGCTCTTGGAGACATATCAACAGGACTGATACGAATAAGACTTCCATGTCTTAGTTGGAACATTCTTACATTGGATTCTCTTGCAACTTGTTAGGCTTTCTCTGGTGGGGGCTGTTTAGTCCTCATTGGTGTATTTCCTGGCTTAATCCAGTGGGTTTGAGTTTTTCTCTCTTTTCCTTTTGGATTTCAAGGTGTGCCCATGGATTCGAGTGCTTTATCTCCTTTGCTTGAATGCTATCTAGCCCACGTGAGTTCTGCTATGTCACACACAGAGAGAGAGAGAGAGAGAGAGAGAGAGAGAGAGAGAGAGACTAATCTGTCATGCAAGAGAGAGAGAGAGAGAGAGAGAGAGAGAGAGAGAGACTAATCTGTCATGCAACAGTTCAAAAAATATTTTAATTTCTTAAAAATCTCTTCATAATCCAATCAGATGAAATCTCAAAATTTTGTGTAATTGCTATGCATTTTGTTTTTTCCAGAAAGAGAAATACTCTTTCTTTTTGCCTTTTTTTTTCTTTTCTATGCTTATTTTAATTCCATTTGTGACTCTAATTCTTTGATACGAAACATATTGCACCATCTGTGGTCTAAACTATAATGTACATTACACGAAAGCCCTTAACAATTAGGAGGACCTGTTAAATTTTAGTGTAGATAGAACAAAGGTCCCAAGGTAGATGTCGACGTACCAAAAAAGGATGTCGCTGTTATAAAAGTAAAGAAATGGGTAAACACAGAAGCGTTTTGTGACGAAATCAACCCAACTATACCCCAACATAACCAGCTGGTATACTACTGGAAATTAACTAGTTTTCTCCAACGACTATCCAAACAGAGAAATTAATTTACAATGGTTAAATTGTCTTACAGCCCAAATGCAAAAACAAGCAAAAAAAAGAGTGGTACAAGTACAGAATCAATGCTTAAGATACTAGTTCACAAATGGAAGTACAACGTTTTCAGTCCTGCGAGTAGATTTCTTTGTGACGGCACAGCTCAAATTTATTCAACTAAAGCCAGAAACCAGTTCAAAATCAACTTGAATCCTGAAAGTACACACTATAAAGGAACAGCATTTCAAAACCGGGTAGTAGAGCTTGAAAATTCTGCAGTACAGATGTCTCCTTGTACGAGATCCCAGCCTCCACTGGCGCTAATCCTGCATTAACAAGGATAATACACTCAGAATCCCTTTCACGTATTCAAAATCTTCAAGGTTTCATGACTAGAATGGCAGCACCTCACTTATTATTATTATTTTTTTTTGTTATCGATTTTGAAAAGGATTACTGTTCTCAGCTTTTTACGCACTTAAATCAAGCTAGCATCCTATACTTCAGACAGATACGACATGTATCAATGTGATCCTATGTTAAATAGGCTCTGCTTTCTCCCTTATTAATTAAGGTTATACTAGGAGAGATTCAATGTGTTTTTTTTATAGGTGTAAGATCTGTGACGTCTCTTGCTCTAGTACGTGAAAATAGATGAAGAGAACTACTTACATACAAGTGAGGAGGAAGCCTTCCACTCGTTCGTGAGTAGTATGTCTGTGCCAAACCTTTTCCCAACATCTGCTACAAAATCCGGTGGCATATTCGTCAAAACCAATTCCTTTAGGGCAGGCAAATGCTCTAATCCGTCAAACCTTTTCAGTTTTTCACAACCTCTAATTTCCATTTCTTCAAGTTTGGGCAAGCCACCTTTCTCCACCCACCACTCCTCCAGATTTTCTAGCATCCACAATTTTAACACACGCAATTTCGGAAAGTTCCCAGCAGAATATTCCATTTTCTTGCCTGAATAAGAGCGAGCCAAAAGGCAAAGGATGTTCAGCTGCGGTAATTTTCCTAGCAGCCGCATGTGATCTTCTTTGAGTTGCGACATTGACAATGCAAGGTTTTTGAGGTTTTGCGGAATGTTACCTATGTCATCTTTTATCACCCCAAACAAGGATAAACTTAAAAGCGACTGATGGACCTTGAGTTCATTGGCTAGGAAGATGTCCAAAGGTTGGCCAAATGGATCTCTTGATCTCAACTTTAAGGTATGAAGGTTACCTAGTCCAGAGATACAATTTACTATCTTTTTCACTGATTTTGAATGGCATGTCAGGCGCAGTTTCCTGAGGCTTGTCATCCGGTTCAAACCATATTCATCGGGGTCCTTGGAACTGATTTGTAGCCCCATTAAGGTCTGAAGCTGGGCTGAAGGCTCTTTTGATGGCTTAGGAATGGACACCTCATTCATATAGAGATGTCGAAGGTTCTTTGCCTTCCAAATTGAACTCGGCAAAGTGGTTATATTGGTGTACTTCAAATCTAAAGTCTCCAAGCATGGTAGATCCCCAATGGACACTGGACAAGAATATAGACCGGTCCATCGCAAGCCTATGTATGTTAGGTTTCGCAACTTCTCCAGTTTGTCAGGTAGCACAGGTCTGTAGATATTCTCTAGATCAAACACCTTGAGCAAGATAGCTCCACTACTCTTCATTATTTGTACAAGCAACGTCTCGATTTCTCTGTTGGATGTGTTACGCTTTTGTATTTCAAACGAAAGATAAGAACAAAGCTTTTGGGTGTGATATTCCGAAGTAGACCTGACTCCAAAATATTGATCTGCTAGTCTCCAAACAACAAAATTAGACTTGGGTGTACAATTTGACTGGCCATGGTGAACATGAAGAAATCCTACATCCTCTGATTTTGATAAGAAGACATTGTGAAGAAAACAAGGCAAACGACATGTTTTCGGACTTCCGTCCGGCTTCCTCCTTGCTATCTCAATCATATTTCTGCACACTAGTTCTTCCAAGTAAGACTGGGCCATATCTTCAGGGACGGCGCTTGTCACCTTGGTTAAAATTTGAACAAACCCCTCGGCAAGCCACAAGTGCAACAACCTTCGTATCGGTATCTCATACATCTTTGGAAAGAGAGCCAAATAGAGGAAACAAGGCCTTAACACAAATGGTAGTTTACGGTAGCTTAAAGATAAAATACTTGGGAGAGGTACTGAATGATCATCTTTACCACAGTGATGTGAAAGATGATCAATGACATTTGACCACTCACTCAATTCCATGGTTGACAGAACTCCTCCCAACAATACAATCGCGGGAGGCAAACCGCGACATATTCTCAGAATTTCTGCCCTGAAGCTATTCAAATGATCTGAAAATTTATCCAAACCATTATTTTCATATGGTGTTCCTACCTTTACTTTGTTCAAGAACAATACCCAACTGTCCTCCTCAGTTAACCTCTCCAGACCCACTGGCAAACTCCATGGGTCAACCTGCGATGCGACATCAGCATTGCGAGTAGTGAGGATGACCCTACTTCCGTTTGCCGCGTCCGCGAATGGACGAACAAGCTTGCGCCATACATCAACTGTGGCCAAGTTATCCAAGACTATCAGAAACTTGAGCTCCATGAAAATCTGGAAAAGCATGACAGATAGTTGGTCTTCGTTCATGAGCTCGACGTTCTTCACTACGCCAAAGGGAATCTGTGGAATTATGATAAGCAATAGATCCCTATATGTTAAGTCTTCCGAAACATTGACCCACACACGGCACTGGAAATGCTGCCGAATGTCCAGTCTGTTGTAAACCTTCTTAGCCAGAGCAGTCTTCCCAAGTGATTCTTTGCTGACTAATGAAATGACTCGGATGTTTTCCTCCTCATCATTGATAAGTCGACCCACCAGTTCTTTTTCGACGTCTCCACGTCCAATAAGTAGATCCAGCGTTTCATCATAAAGGTGCCGGGCAGAATTGCTGTGCCTTTTACCAAGTCCCAGAGCTTGAGAAATCGGATTGATTGTCTTGTCCACTTTTCCGAATTTAATGGCCACAGCTCTGACTGTCTTTTCGATTTCCTTCATTTTGCAGCTCAACTGTACTTGGCTCCATGGCGGGAACGCCAATAAGGGTGTTTTAATAATCTTATTAATGACACCCTTGTGCCTCCTGTGTGTTGTCTTTATGAGGAAACTCTCAATGATGTATTCTGCAGAGTAAAGAATGGGAAAAATCTGAGCCATCAACGTTTTGCTACTGGCATTCTCTTGTTCAAGGAAGGTCAAAATCTGTTTTAGCTCGTTTATGATTTTATCCACTTTATTTCTGAGTGGTGCAAACAAAAATCTGTCGTCTGATAGTAGTCGCAGCTTCTGTAATTTCTCTAGAAAAATTAAGATGGGCACGTCATCCGCCATGGTTTCTCTCAATCTCTTATTCCTGCAATATATCACAAAGACAAAATTACCAACTGCCAATCAATCTCTTATTTCTTCGTTTTCTCCTACAATTTATGCTGTCAAGATTCATCAGGTACAAGAAATTAGCATGATCAAAATTCTTTATGGTTTCTAATGTTATCAAACTTTGAAACTACGTAAAAGCTTATGGATGAACGATAACCAAATCTCTTGTAGTGATTCGAAATGGAAATGGAAATTGAAAGATAAATCAAACTTTAGTTTTCAAACCCAGACTACAACCTTCAAATTCCTAACTCTCTCTCACACTCTTATATCCTTCAACCGTACTCGCCGTCCAGCTCTGACTGCAACTTTTGGATCTGGTAGCCTCTCATCTCTCCGCAAGGGCCTTGAATTCATTCAACACTCCAAACACGTCAGGCTCCTGCTTCAAGAAATATACCCACGTCTTCGTACAGTAATCCTCGATAAAGATTAGGAAGTATCTATTTTGGCCATTTGACATTGGTTTTAATGGGCCACAACTATGTGAACTAGCTTCCTCGGTTGCTTCGCTTTCCATTTGAATTCTTTTCCAAAGTTGTTCGTTGATGCTTTTCAAGAACACAAACTTTCACAGACTTCATTTGGACGATCGAAGGTAAAAAGTGGTACACACACGTCTCTCTCCAAAACCCTAGATCTGAGTTTTGCACTTTCCTTCATCTTTTTCCACTTATTAGACCGTCGGAGTACCATTTCGAACTTCTACGGTCTGGTTTGAAGCTAATGTGGTTGCTTAGCGCGTAGGTGAGAAGGAGCTCAGGCGGAGGCAAGGCAGAGCCCTCAAATGGAGCCTTCAGGTTGAGGCAAGGAGGAGCACCTGCCCTTGAGCGAAGCCCTCAGGAGGCAAGGCGGAGCCCACCCTCAGGCGGAGGCAAGGTGGAGCGCCCACCCTTAGGCGGAGCCCTCAAGCTGAGCCCTCATGCTGAGCTCTCCCCTTTAGGTGAAGCCCTCATGCCGAGGTCTCACCCTCAGGCCGAGGTCTCACCCTCAGGTGTAGCCCTTAGGCGAAACTCACACGTCAATCCTTTAAGAACTTTTGTAGAGTGGGCCATTAGCACCATTGACCTTACCTCAGCTACTTCTTGAACTTTTGTACCATTGTAGAATACCATGCTGCAGTATGCTGCCCGGTCGCGCCACGTGGCGTGATAGGTTCCACCTTCCCAAACCATATGATCGTCAAACAGTGTACACTGTACGTCCATGCCATGTGGCAAGACCAGGTTGGTGCCACGTGGCACTGGTATGAAGATGATTCGGTTTTGCCACGTGGCACCAACCTGGTCTTGCCACGTGGCAAAACCGAATCATCTTCATACCAGTGTTCCTTAGTCTCTGATGTTATGATCGTGAACTGACTTGGCACCTCAACCCGATGGTGCAGTCACGTGACCAGTGGTTGATTGGCCTTCTGGGGCTCTGGCTGCCGAGTTGGTCCAGCCTAGGCCCATCTAGGTGGTCCATATCGTTGACCCGCCATCCGGCCCACTATAGATTTTCTTAGAGCATCTCCTACCCAACACACTATTTTCACCTTCATATCTCTATTTTAAAACTCATCGCAATATTTGCGAATGACAACAGTACACACCCATTAAAGATGTATATCATAAGCACCTATTGTATGATCTATATTATGCCACCTCATTGCAATCACAACATTTTTTAGGGTTTCATTACGATATATTAAAAACTCAGTAACTTTTGAGACATATGATTCATAACTTTTGGTGCGTCTCGTAACTCTTATACAAAAAAATCGTAATTTTTACAAAAAAAATTCGTACCTTTTTATTCACAAGAGATAATCGATTCGTAACATTTCTAGGGTTGTGTATTGTAATCTTATCATATTATATCGAATAAGGAGTTTCAGAGGATTACCCTATTCAAACCAATTCCAACTCAATACTCTTTTTACCTCAATTTTTCAAACCAAAGCTTTATGTACTTGCACGAATAAGCTAGATACAGTAAAGATGTTGAGTGTGATATACCTCAGTTTGAACAGATTGATCAATCTTGAACGGAGAAGACGTTTGAATAATGAATACTGTCAGTCATAGAAAAATCGCAGTTTTGTTTGAAAAGCAAGAGTACTAACCTTCAAATTGCCAACTCTCACATTCTTGTTTAGTAATCTCTTTTCCACTCAAACAGACCAGCAAACCATCTTCTGCAGCACAACTACTATTGAAGGAGTCAGGTCATAGATGAATGAAAGTTTACCGTGATAAGACAGTTTTGTAAACTTAACAGATGATTAGGAAAATTATGCAACGGAAGAGTAACCACAATTACCTAAAATAATGGTTTAGATATGATTAAGCCAAGGTTTCTAATAGTGGTAGTGGACTGGAGGGGAAGCGGTGTAATTATTGTAGCGAGGTTGAGGGAGTATAAAATGATCTGTGGTGAGAATCGGGTATCACTGTCGTAATTTTTTAAGCTTACTTTGATGGAAGAGCACCTGAAATGGTTGTAATAGTCAAGTATTGGCAGATAGTGATCAAGTATCAACTGCACCCTTAGCGTATCTGCTAGCGGTTGTGAAGGAGACAAAAAAATGGGTATAAAACGATTCATATCGTGAATCGGTCTATATAGGTTTGAATTTTCGATAGCGTCAATGTATCGGGATGTAGCCGTATTAGAAGGCCGAAGCCACCGGTGTGAGGTTTTAGCAAATTACAAATTGCCCCTCTCATTTGGAAATTACAAATTACCCTCAGCGCCCAAATTACCGCCTCCGCAATGTTGGTTAGGGATTTGATGATGTCAAAGATTATGTTGAGTTTCCTAACGGCTTCATCGCAGAGGGCGGTAATTTGTTGACAGTGGTGGTCTCGAAAGATTATGCCGAATTTCCTAACGGCTACATCGCGAGAGGGTGGTAATTTGTTGT